>JBAMBQ010005176.1:0-95459 GCA_037044495.1 Stegana nigrithorax | reverse complement strand
GTTCAACAGAAAGACATCGGTCTTGTTCTTGTTGTTTTTTTTTTTTTTTTTCGTACACTACACTGTTTTTCACTTTGTATTATTATGCTTAGTATTTTTTGTTAATTTTTTTATGCTTTTGTTGTCAATTGATAAGCGGCCATGTGCAATTTTTTCGTTGTTGGGTTCCGCTTGTTTTGTTGCTTGTGTTTTTTATTATTTTGGTATTTTTTTTTTCTTTATTTTAATGACAATATTTTATTGTTGTAAAAATTGTAATTATTATTGTCGTTGATGTGATTGTTGTAATGTTGCGTTTTATATTATTGCATGTATATCCGTTTACAAAGGCAACAAAGCGGGCAAAACGAAACGAAGAGAAACGAAGAAAATAAAAACAATAAAAAAACATAAACAGTTTGTAGACGCGTACAGTGGTACAATGCTGTGTAAAAATGGAAGAAGCAAAATAATTATTTATTTATTTATATTTATATACAAACACAAAAAAAAAAATTAAATACTTGAAACAAGCGCACACGCGATTTGTTTTTAAGATTCTTTTGCAGTATTATGTATGCAAATGCTTGTTATAGCTTTTTAACATTTCAATTAAACGAACTGGCGCGCAAACGCGATAAAAAACAAAAGCAACGACGAACACAAAAATTTTTTACAAATTTGTTTTTTGCGCTTTGCCATACATTTGGATTGAACCGTTTTTTATTTTTTGTTATTTTCTTGTAGACGACGTTTCAAAAACTTAATGGAATAACAAAAAATTCATTTTTTAATATTTTTATCAACTTTCCGGTTACACAAACTAACAACAAATGGACAGCAAAGCGCGTTTCACAATATAATTGTTGTTGTTGTTTTGTTTTGCTTTTTTGTTGTTGTTGTTGTTTTATATTTTAACTATATTTAATTTTTTTCTACGCTTCTACTTTTCAAAATTTAATTTTATGACATTAATTAATTATTTTCAATTCATCACATAGTTTTATTTTTCTCAAACGCAGAAATATTTGAAATATTTATGAGCGCCACAAAAAAAAAATTTTTCTTTCAAAAACAAATGGAAAAAATGCGGAAAATTTATAAAAAAAAATTTTTAACAAAAAAAAAAAAAATACAAATAGAAAACACACGATTTATTACTATTGTCGTAGTTTTAGCTGTGGCTGCTATGTTGATTTTGATAATTACTTTAGTGGCTATACGAAGTTCGTTCGCGAAACGATCGCTGTCTGGATCGGTTCCCTGACTTTGACTGATATCACATACGCAGTCCGCCCGTTCAAAACGGTATCTCGCTTTTGACTAAACACAAAACACAAACAGCAAACGACAACAACGACGCGTACGACGCTGACGACGCGACGCCGACGCAGCCGACGACGACGACAAGCAACGAAAGCCACAATAAAGGCAACATCAGCGACAGCAATAGCGAAGCGAACACTTTTTAAAGTGCTTTGTGCCGCAGCAGCGTTTACGTTAACGTCAACTGCACTGACGCCGACGCTGATGCTGACGCTGACGGCGAATGCAGTCGATCGCGGCTGCCGCTGTTAATCGTTTTTCTCACCAACTTCTTTGACTTCTGAGGCAACAATAACAAACATAATAAACGCAGCAGCATACAATTCTCCCACGCTTTCAGTTACGCTCAGTAGTGAGCGCGCGTGTGAGAGAGATACAGCATGATAACAGTTACTTAACATCAGTCGAAGCATTCTGCTAATTAATTCTGTTAATTTAACATTTTAAAGATGGCTTGCAGGCCCTGCAACAACAATTTCCACGCGAAATTGCCATGCCGAGTTTCGGACTTTTGAATTTGCTCAAAGAGCGAACGCCATGACAGTAACACGTTAGGATACCCAATCAGAGCTTTGCAGCTCTCCCGAGCCGCTCGTGGCGAGATGGCAAAGTGAGAGTGCCAATGTGTTAATGTTGCCACGTCGTATCAACTGACCTGAAAAATTCTACCGAAACTGTTTCCACGAAAACGGCAACACTGACACTGATTCCAGCTTTGTATTATCATCACTCATCCAATTGTGTGCTTGAGTGAGATAGAATGGTTTCATGCTCTGCAAACTCAATACACTTTCAGTGACGCTAAACAAGTTCCTAGGGAACGTTCCCTTCATACGAAATTGGAAACATCTTCGAGGAACCCTCTAGTTTTGTCTATGGTGGCAACCCTTGGCTTGTTAGATCCCACTCACACATAGAAACCTCACAAATACTATTATATTGGAGAGTAAAGTTATAGTCAGAGTGACAAAGAATGCATGCGTTGTGGACTTCAGTCGCCGACGGACTGCCGAGCCTGATGGTACGTTCGATGCGATGTCTGACGTCGTCACGATCTTTTCTACCTGCGCTTGCTTCGACTGCTGTTTCAATTTTTCCGCTCACATGAGACCGCAAGCAATAACAACAACAATAATAATACGAACAACAAATTCGGACCGTTGTAAACAGAACTAGCGATTAACGCTTGGATAGGCATATGCGTGCGTGACTTAGTATATAACTTAAGCACCAACGATTTGCCTATAGTGATTCCAATTATGCCTATCGTTAAACGTATCAAAATCCCAGCACTTTTCTAAGTAACTGTATGTTTGACACGCACTGTGCTAATTCATCACTAAAACGTGTCAACTTGCGCACTCAGCTAATGGCTATGATTGTTAAGCGACTACCAATATGATTATTGCTTTCGTTGTGGCTATTGTAACAATAACCAGTAACCAGTAACTCTTTTTAGTTTAGGCGATTGAATACCTCGTTTACGCTGTTTCTTAATTTGCGCGCGCCCAGCTATTAGAAGAAATAATTACTAGAAATGCAGGGGCTATAGTCGGGCGCACCCCACTATAGAATACCCTGTACCCAACCCAAAATTCAAAAAATCTTTTGTTTTGTTTTAATATTTTGTATAAATTATGTACCGATATCTCAAGAAACAAATAAGCTTTTCTCAGTAGAAGTTATTTTTCGGCCGATCGTTTCTATGGCAGCTATATGTTATAGTGAACCCACATTTATTATATTCAAGTATATGATTAGATTTTACCTAAAATTATTGAATTAAAAATTTAGTAGCTATATACTAATATACAAGAAAGGTTTTCTTAGTAAATGTTGTTTTTCATCCGACCGTACCTATGGCAACTATATGTTATAGGTTGAATATTGAAAAAACAAAACAAACTCATTAGGAGAGTCTTCATGGCGAATTTGGTGGTTATAGCTCTAACCATTTCCGATACCTGTTTGGTCATATGGACAGACGAACAGACGGGCTAGATAAACTCGCATTTTGATGCTGATCAAAAATATATATACTTTGTGGGGTATGCCACGCCTCTTTGTGCCTGTTACATACATTTTCACAACTTTAATATACCCTTTACCATTTTTTGGTACAGGGTATAAAAATAATAACAGACATGCGTACAACAGACCAGCAACAGCAACAACAAACCACAAATAACAACAGTATGTACATAAGTTAACAATTTAGTTGACCACTCTGCAACGCTCGATTGGTTGCTTGCTGGCTTGCTTGCCTACTAAGTTGCTTTTGGCCATGGCCTAATGCAGCATGCCGCAACAGTGAGAAATGTTCAAGTGTGTGCAACAATCACAAGCCACATGTGCACATGCATATCCCCATGCTCAAGTGCGTGTCGGCAAATGTTGCGCAATATAGCAAATTGAATTTATTTTTAGCCAGAAATATGAGGGAAACTGCGTTTTTTGTTTTTTGTGCTGCCCAAAGACAGTAGTAGTGCCTACTGTGCGCACGCGTAAATGCCGCATTTTGAGCAGAATGTTGCGGACTCATTGATGGCATGTTGCGGCAACATGTTGCTAAGCTTGACACAAAATGTGCTAAACTTTGTATATTTTTTATTGCATATTTTTAATTCATTGCAATTCCAACTAATTAAAAAATTGTTGCTGATGCTGTTAATAATGAAAGCATTGCCGCCTTACCACCCAAGAATGCGAATGTCATATAAAAGAAAACCAATTTAATTTTACGCATTTAACCAAACACCGAGACAGAGCGAAAGTGCATGCATCAAAGAATTTCTTCTGTTGCGTTTAATTGCTTGCGAAAGTTGTTGACAGTAAGAAAGAAAACCATAATGAAAGAAAGAAAAAGATTAACACGAAATACATTAAAAAGGACAAGTGGAGGCAACAAGTGTGGCTGAGTCCACTGAAAAGAAATTGTGTGCAGCAACGGCTGACACACAAAGAGTACAAAAATTGACAAGATCACATGCCCTTCCTTATGCACACATGCCACATAAATTCCAAAAAAAAAAGAACAAAACAAGAATTTGGTACAATGAATTAAAAAGTTTTTTTACTTGACATGTCATATACGAAAGGAAATAAATATTTATGTGATCAATTCAGTTGGTCAGTTCTTGATGACTACATGGGCCAGAAAATTTTTTATGACTAAGCCAACTGCATCAAAAGCGACTGTTGTGAATACAAAAAACAAATTTTAGCAGTAAAAAAAAATCAGCAAAATTATTTTAAGGGTAAAGAAAATATAATGGTAAGAGAAAAAGATTCCAAAATCTAGCTACTATAAAATGTTTCCAAGATCATAGCAACCGATTCTAAGGCTTCACATTTGAGCTAAAGAAAAGATCAAATTAAAGATCAAGTACTCAGTTTCGCTGGAATCAAATGCAAAACAAACCCATAAATAGAAAATATCATAAAGCCACGCTTAAGATTTCTCATTTGTGGTAGGCTGATCAGCACTGATGTGCTTAAGTTTTTAATTTGGCTGCATCCCGAAAAAATATAAAAGAATTATAAAAGTAAGATACAATAAAATGACTTATTGCGTGTAAATTTACTTAAATTTAACGCGTACATAAAAAAACGAATACAATTTTCAATGCACCAACAAACAAAGGAAAAAAATGTTTAAGCAGCAAACAGATATCAACAACAGCCCACTGCAGCCCACCCCCACCAACCGTAGCGCAAATGTTCCCCTAAGCCAAGCAACTCAAACAGAACCGCAACTTCCAGTTGAAAACGCACGCAAACAAATATAAAACAAAAAAACAAAAAAAACAGAAATCAAACAAAAGAAAAAACCGAATAAAAGACAAAAAAAAAAAAAAACAACGCTACAGAAAACAAAACAATAAAAAAAACAACCAAACAAAAAACCGAAGAAAAAGCAAAAAATACTTTTAATTACTTTCCATTTCTGTTGCTTTTTGTATTTCATTCATTTTCAGCTCGGAACATCACAGCAGAGCAGAGTAGAGCAGCGCAGAACGGCGCAGAGCAAAGCACAGCTCAGCTCAGCATCAGCTTCTGATTCAGCTTCAGTTCGATTCAGTTTTCTGTTGTTTTTGGTTTTCTTACTTTTCGCTTTTTGTACGCCTGCCGAGTGCGAAATTTAAATTGTTTACCAAGAGCCGGGATGGCTGGCGTATGGCGGCGCTGGAGTGTGGATTGTGCGGCATTCGCTGCCGGTTGTCTGTGTGCGGGTGGCGACGGCAGGCGAATGTACGTTAGTCGAGTGGTAGGCGTGTCAAAACGACGTAAGATACCGCGAAAAAATCTCCTGCTGCCGATTCTGTTGTTGCTATTGCAAATGGTTTCCTTTCACATTTTCAAATTTTCACAAATAAATAAAATCAATATAAAACAAAAAAGAAAAAGCAAACAAATAAAAATCGTCTATCTACACTTGAAATTTTTATTGAAACTTTGCTTATTTTACGCCTGGTACTTGATTGCCCCCTAAGCAGAGCGAAGGATGCGGGTGGTGTGAGTGGTGTGAGTGCTGTGAGTGATGTGAGTGCTGTGAATCCCGTTTGTGGTGCGGGTGGTGCTTTAATTTGCGCTCATTCTCACAGTAAATAAGCAAACTAAAAACAATTTAAGAAAAGAAAAAATTATACAACGGAATGTAGTCAAATAGAGTAAATAAAACAAAAACAAAATTTTGAATAAATGGAACTGTCTTTTGCTGGGCATGCAAACAACGAAAACAAACAAATAAAAAAGACAGACAAGCAGACAGACGGGAAGACTGACGAACACAGCGTCGGTATGTTGAGTCAATTTGGAATCGTTGAAATTAATATGTGCTTAAACAAAATAAAACACACAAAACCCAAAAAAAAAAAAAAAAAAAAACAAAAAATACACAATAAGAATAAAAAACAGTTCAAGAAATCCCCCAAAAAAAAAAAAGAAAAAAGTAAGTAAACGGCAGCAACAAAACAGTCCCCCACGCGCACATGCGTCTCTGGGGGCAGTAGAGTACGACGACGACGTCGACGACAACAACAGCAACAATGACAAACAAGATGACGACGTAGTCGCTTGTGTTACTGACCTAACCTAATGGAAAAGTCATTAGCAGCCAGTCAAGCGATCGCTTAGAGCCAAGCAAAGCAAAGCAGCGCCAAAGAACCGCAAGCAAAGCCCTGATCATGTGACGCTGCTTGACGCGTCGCAGCTGTTTGAAAGTTGCCGCCGCGCATGTTTAGAAAACTAAAAGAAAAGAAGAAAACCAAAAAAAAAAAAAAAAACAAAACGAAAGAAAACGTACAAAAATTAAATTTTCGTTGGTGTTGTCTTGTTTACGCACTCGGGTACTTTTCCATGTGAAATTCAAAACTTTTACACGCAAATAGCCAAGAAATGGAATTTCATTTCTCAATTAATTGCGCAGACATGCGGCGAACGAATCGAGTATCATCAATCAACGGGCTGAGTGCAACCGAATATGACGCGAGACCCAGCCAAAGCATTTCGCTCCAATCATTTGTCGAAGTGCCATTCCATATATCATATATACACATGTATATACATATAACATATGTATGCTGATGAGTTTGTATTTCGGTAATGTGTTGACTGCAGAGCTGTTGCATATCGACATAGGGATATCTTGAAAGTTTCTAAATCGTAGAATGTTGTGCAGTTCTCCAGTTGAGTTGAGAGTCTTTTAAACACATTTAACAGAGTAGGAGTTTGTTAATTTACTGGTTCTGATTTAGCTTCGATATACTTAACAGCCACGCTAAGAATATTGTTTCCTTTTTTTAACTGATATTAGGTTTTCAGATCTGCTTTATATCGCGGATGCCTTAAGATATTGACGCGGATTATACTTAGAAAAATTTAAGTAATATATTTTATGGTCTGGATTTCAAATTTTACTAGACAGCTTTCCAATTAGACACATACGAGCTATATGGCGTTCAATATGAGGTGCAGGCGTATCTAACGTGTTTTATTGTTTGTATAAGAAAACGAGGTGGTGTCTTCTTATATAATACATATGTTCACAAAATGTCTGTCAGGCATGTGGAACTCAAACATAAATCAGCAGAGTAAATGGAGAATTCTATTGATTTTAAACTGGGCACACTCATATAGTCTTTGTTTGGTTATGATTTGTCACTTGCACCGCCGCTTTTGTATAGGCGCAAACTTTTATATGTCAGTGTGCGTCATTTTTAATGGTCAAGTGTTTTTGGTTTGGTACTTTTCTTTTTTTTTTCTTTTTTTTTTTTTAACTTTTCTTATTTGTAATAATGCTTATTTTTCATCATTCTGTTAAAACAAAAATATTTAAGTCAAAACGAAAACAAGCAAGACAACACACAAAAAACAAAACAAAACCATGAGAATAGCAGCAGTAAAAACAAAATGAAATTTTTCACTTTAACTGAAATCAATTAAGAAATTTCTTTGTTTTTATGCTGTTTGTCTTGGCCGCTTCTTTTCTTCTTCACTGATTGCTGCGCAGCATTTCACTGTGGCAGCGGCTGCTGGCTGCCGCTTGCCAATACTGTTGACTCTGTTGTTGGTGTTGTTATTGTTGTTTTTGTTGTTACCATGGCATCTTAAAACATTATTAAGTGGCATTTTCAAAAATAAAAAAAAAAATGAACAAAAAGAAAAATAGAAAATTTCAATGGAAATGGTTTTTATGAATAATTTTTTCACCCTTACTCCTGTCGTATAGTTCTTTTAATGCATAAATTTTCATTTTCAAATTTATTTGAAGCGAAAAACAAGCAAACAAAATTAAATACGAATATCTACGAAATGCTTTTTAAGCTTTTTGAGGCTGTAAATGACACGCTTAATTAATTAACGTTGAAATAAACCAAAAAAAAAAACACATTGAATTGTTAAATTAATTGCAAAACAATCTTCAAGCGACGGCACGAGCAGCAAACGTCTTTGCAAGTCAAGTTTAAATGCCAACCAAAGCAACAACAACAAAAAGAAGCAAAAATAAAAGGAAGACATCGAGCAACAAAACGAGTAATAAAAACAAACATAAAATGCAATATTTACATATACAATATAACATATATACATACATATATAAGTATATATATACACATTTGTGTGTACATCGATACCTCATTTGAAAATGCCAAATTAAGGTGCATTTGGGAAAATATTGTAGAATTAACATTCAGCAGTTTGGAATTGAATTTGGCATACAACTCAGATGGCCGACACCATTTATAGCAACTGTGATTAATTAGAAGTAATCAGCAGAGCTGTCTACATCAAAAAGTCACTTGTTAATTGCGAATCAAATTTCAGTAGAAACCAAATTTCTGTATAAAATTTGTGCAACAGAATTCCTTCTTATTAACTTGAATAAAGACTGTAGTCTATTTGAATGTATATTTAACTTAGTTGGTTGCCTAGATGGCTTGATTTGTGTAATGCGCTTATGTTAATTTACTTAAAAACGTAGCAAAAAAGGTCTAATTTCATAAGGCATGAGTATTTCATATATCAGACATAACTATATAACACAAACAAAAGTTATTCGACTACAAGTGAAAAAAATGTTAAATAAACCAACAGAATTTGTCTGCAAAACTATTTAAATAGCATATTAAACAGTGGCAGCAAATAATATCAGGTTGGGAAAAATAAGTATTTAAGCCATAATAATTACGAGATTAGCACACAAAGGCAACTTCATAGCAATAATCAAGCATATGGAGAACCTGTTAAGAACACCAACAACAAAACCATAAATACGAACAATTCTAATTATAATATCTCTTACTTTAAAAGCGTTAGAAAAAAAGCGTAGATTAAATGGTTGAGCGGAATGTTCATATTGTGGCACACAGTGAACGTCACTTCCGCACAGTGGTTTAAGCGTCAAACTCCAATGCGAGCCTTTGACTAGGCACAGAAGGTCTCTTTACATTGCATGTAGTGACTGTTTTTTCTCATATTTGAACTTTATTATAATTTGGTTTATTTCATAATTATTAAATTAATGACAAATTAATATAAAACACCATAGCATATTTGTTAACCCGTTTTTAATAAACTTTAAATATGTAAGTGGTCTTTAAAATGAACTAAATGTTTCATACATTTTGTACTTTACAATATTCGTCTGTATTGGTTCTTTGTTCAAAATTTCACAACCTTGCGGAAAATATACTGTTGCGTAATTAGGATTTACCCTTAGCGCCAACTCGTCCTAATTTGTTAGCAGCTACTGTAAGTATGCAATGAGCAACTCACCGAGGAATGAACTGTTAACTTTTGTAACTTTTTTAAAATTATATTTTGTTAATTTTTTTTAAAATTTAACTAACTAGATGTCATTTATTATCATCAATGCCTATATAGGATATTTTAAAAAATGTGCGTTCATTTTTTGTTTCTGAAATGTTTCTGCCCTAATTCACGCAAATATTACATCTGCGTTGCCACAAAGTTAAAACTCACCCGTCCATTTGTTGCAGACAGACATGCATATGAATGTAATCACCTACATACGTTTATATTATTGATATGATATGTATATGATGGCAGCTTGCCAATCAAATGAAAATGTAAAATGACTTCTGAAATGCGAGTAGCACATGTGCAAAACAGAAACATCAATATTTATATTAATTTTTTAAAAGTGTCATTTTTTTGTTAAGTGCATAAAAGCAAAATCACGTCAGTTAACTATCTTGGGGGCCAGTTTCCTGGTCCCAGGTGTTCTGCACTACGTACGTTTTTATATGTAATTAAACCAATACGAAAAAAAATATTTTTGCTCCTTTAGACATTTGACGTTCATTTGGAGGCTCGCAGTCAGTGATACAGGAAACGAGGCCTTTGCGGGTTACAGTTTCGTTCTTATGCGCTGCGATTATTTTCGTGCTTTTGATAAGCATGATGCTAATGTAAATATATTTCGTTTTTGCAATTGAAATTAATTCTGGTGCTTATTGGCAAAACTTTGAAGCTACCAAATAAAATAAAAATAGCTTTGCCACGCAACCCAAGCACTTGAAAAAAAAAAAACAAATGTTTTTTTTAGCATTTTATCTTAGATCGGTTTACTTTGTTATTGGCACTGGAGCAGCTGAAATCCATTAAAAATGTCATTAGGACAGCAGCTAACAGCATTACAGAACATTTGCAGTTTGCTGCCCTGACTCGGCTTTGACGCCGTTGTCTGGGTGCAGGACATTAAAAAATAAGTCAAACAGACAATGACAGCTTAATGCTGGCAAAGTTCAAAGTGCGCGCAATGCCTGCTACACACACACAGCCACTTACACACACACACACACACACACACACAAACACGCATATACAACACAACTCAGCATTTACTGATTTTTTCTGATTTTACTTTATTTTCGTTTTTTGTTTTTTTTTTTGTTTTCTCGTCTTTTATTTTGACTTTTCCATTTGCCATTTTCGATTGATGGCGAAGTGTTAAAAGCCAATCCAGACAACTAGGAAGTGTCCAACTAAAAAAATAAAACCAAATAGCAAAGAGAATAAGCCAAACGAAAGTATGAGAACAGAAAATAAACCAGTGAAGAGAAAGCAAAAACGCCTGCATAGCAATGAATGCTGCCGACATTGACATTCAAATCTGTACATAAATAATAACAATGATAAACATATCAACACTCGGTAGGCTGCCGATGGCAACGAACCCACGAAATGCTGGCAAAAGCCTTCAAACAACAAAATGTCGGCCCGTCAGCACAGACACAAGACGACGCGCACTCTATGCCAAGGACTCCAACCAGAAGGAGCAGGAGCAGGAATAGCTGAAACGCAGAGACTACAGGCAGAATACAGATGCATAGCGACGTCCGTGTCAAAGTCGTATCGCGGAGCATGACATGGTGCACGACAAGCAGAAAGATGAAAAAACAGAAAGGAAAACACTAAATGGGAAGTAGGCACACAAAGCAACGGCAAGGAAAGACGATGCGAATCAACAAAAACATTGTCAGAATTCATTGGCACTGCTGTAACGCAATGTTGAATTTTTTCTGCTGCTGGACGAAAATTCAAGGCAAATAAGTCGAGGAGCAGTGGAAAATCAAACGAAACAATATGAAACAGAAGCCAAGTCAAGCAATGCATGGCAGGCTGGCAATAGGCCAGTCAGTCTCGAGACGTGCAGCACAGCCTCAGTAACCAAACCAAAAAAAAATAAAAATAAAAAACAAACGAGCCGAAAAAGAAAGGAAGCAAAGATGAAAACACGTAAAGGAAGCACAGGCAGGAGTAGGCATGTACAAGCGCTGATATCGTAACGCAACGGGTTGAAACGGCCAAAGTCGTCTGCGGTGAGCTGCCGTGCAGTGCAATGCGGTGGGACATGGTCAAGCCAGAGACACGCACTAATGGACTCCAAGCGTCCAAACGAACGCAAGCGTGTATGAGTGCATATATAAGTGCGCACAAAGGATAACAGTAGCTGCCAAAAAAAAAAGAACAAATACAAAAAAAAAAAAAGAAAAGCAAAGCAAAGAAATCACAAATAAATAAAGACAAGCGAACATCGAAAAGCGAACAGCGAACCGTAGGCATACAAAATGTTTGCTTCTTCTCCGTTCCTTTCATTCCTAACAAAATTTTTTTTTGTGGCTCCGCATAGCCTTGTTAGCAACTGTTACAACATGCGTTGATTGTATTTGCGTTGGCTGGCAGTTTGTCTGCTTACGTTATTTTCTCTATTTTTGTTGTTTTTTTCCTTCTTCCTTTTTTTTTTGTTTTTTTTTTTTTTTTTTTGATATGCTATATTTTCTTGCCGTTCGTGCCAATCGTTGACAGCCTAACGAAGTTTGTGATATGCCTGAGCGCCTGTAAGGTTAAAATTCGTGCATGTTGCCAAAAAAAAAATAAAACCTAAGGAACAAAAAAGAAATAAAACCAAAACGAAGTGAAACAAAAATAGAAACAAAAAACCAAAAAAAAAAAGAATTCCATAGACATACTTACATGGAAAACACAGCAGTAACAAATGCCGAAATAGAAACCAGAAACGAAAAAAAAAAAAAAAAAAAATTAAATAAAATAAGCAACAAAGAAACTCGATCAAAAACAAAAAGGAGAACATCAGCATAAACATTGTTAAATGTTCGAAGTTTTGAGTCAGGTCAAACAGTAAAAGTCCGTATTTTAGGCTTTCCCACTGATAACGTCAGCAGCGGCAGGCGTCCGTGCTTCTCAACGCCGCCGGCGGCAGTTTGCTGTCGCCGCACGTACGTGCCTGCTGCATGCGTCATGCGTCCCATGTTCTTCATCGCCTTTACGCATGCGCGCTTGCATTAGCAGCCGCAAGCGCGGCTTAAATGCATTCAATCGATGCAGGATACACGGCGGTCGCGACGGGTCGGTGACGTTGTTTTTCATTTCACATTTACGCGACACAGGCAAACAGTCGCAGCATAACTTAATCATGTCTGAGCAAACCATATTGTTGACATTGTCTGTCGCTGCCACCGCCATCGTCACCGTTACCGTCACCGCCACCGTCACTGCCACCGCTGATAATGATGACGATGAGTTTGAATTTGAGTTTAAGCAAACTAAAGACGAAAGCCAAGCACAAAATGCATTGTGCGTTTGTCAGTCAAAATTAAGCGTGTTTTCAATCATTTCGATTTTCTTTGGCCGTTATTAAGTGGACCTCAATACAATACGTACACTGTGCGTAATTATGCAGCAGTGATTTTGTTGAATAAAGTTATTCAAATGTGTCCAGTATTTTCCCAAAAGAATGAATATGCCTAGTAACTAGATTTCTGGATTCTCATTAAAAGCGAGATACCCGTTTCTATATTGTATATATGTTTTTGTCCTTTCGTTTATTTCATTTTGTATTTTTGTGTTTTATTACATGTTTTTTTTTTTTAATTATCTTATTTTAGTTTTTTACATTTTTATGATGAATATTTTTTTAAGTATATTATTTAATTGGCTTCATTATTGTTTTTAGCCGTAAATTCCTTGAGCTCATTTGCTTATTTTCGTAGCATATTTTCTTTGTGTGCACTAATAACACGCGCCACTGTACAAGTTAAGTATGCTGGGGCTATGGGCTATGGACTATGGGATATGGGCTGATGCCGTTGGCTCTTCGTGTCGGATTTGTAACTTTCAATTAAAATCGGCTACTTAAGAGTTTTTGTTGCTGCCACTCTTGAGTTTTATTTTGTTTTGTTGTACTTTTTGTGCCGCCAGAGGCTATGTGTGGCTGCGGTAGAGAAGGAGAAGGCGGTGATGGAGACGGAGAGGGAGGCAGAAGTGACTGCTGCTGCTTATGTTTTGTGTTTTTATATTTATTGGGCACTAGAGTACGGCGCTCGATTTGATGCGATTCAATTCGATGTGATGCGATGCGATTTGATTTGATTTGGTACGGCGCGATGTGATGCTACGCGAGGCGGCATAGCGCAGCTCATCAATCAATCAAATGAGATTGAATCAGAGAAGAAAAAACACAGCTGGCAGCACTAAATGAATTCAATGAATTCGGCATGTGGCAGTTGGCATGTGGCATGTGGCAGTTGGTATGCGGTATGCGGTATGAGCACAATCAAACATTCAACCATCGACCAGACGACAGACAAATGCGCAGCCACGTTGCCACGCCGCCACGCATTCACGCATCCACGCAGACACTGAGACAAACGAAATTGGATCTTGGCAAGCAACTGTGAAAGTCTTGTAGCATCCACATAAGTGCCCCGGCATGGCAGCGCACAGCCAAACCAGTAGAAAAGTCACACTGAGCCACCAAACGGAAAGAAATAACAAAGCGGAATTGTGCGAGTAACGTGCATATGAGCAACAGAATTGTCGCATATGCGGGTGCAGAGTGCGGCGTGCGAGTGCGGGCAGTGGAAGCGGAAACGGGAAGAGTGTGAGTGTGAGCGTTTGCGTGTGTGAAAGGGGTAATCGTGGTTAAATCGTTTGGCTCCGTGTAAGAACACCCCAATTCATTGCCAAATGCCAAACAATCTTGCGGCTTTGTGGTTTTTCTTCAGTTTTTTTTTTTTTGTTTTTTTCTTTTTTTTTTCATTTTTTTTGAGAAAGCAAAAGGAACGAAAAACGTCAATTTGACAGTTGAAAGCAAGATTTGCTGTCACTTCCGCTGCTGCTGAACGCAATTGTTACCCCTTACGCTATGCAACACATTTTTTAAGTAGATTGTCGTGTCAAACTGACACATTGCGGTTACACGCACACACCCAATCACATGTCAATTTCAATTGCTTTTGTATTGCAAAACGATACGAGTCGAGACGAGACGAAGCGATACGCTGCGATGCGATGCGATACACTGCGGTGCGGTGCGGTTTGATGCGCTGTGGTGCGGTGCGTTGCCACACTCGCGATACATTGCGACGTCGAGTCTCCAAATTCAGCCCTGCATGTTGTGTCAATTGACAGCGACATATTGTAAATGTATCCCTTTTGTTTTTCGCTTATTTTATATGCTTTTGTTGTTGTTTTTTGTGTTTTTTTTTTGTATTTGTATATTATATGTTATGTATATTTATTTGACTTGTTTATTTATTTATTCATTCGGTTTTTTTTTTTTTTTTTGTTTGCCTGTTTTGACACAATTCAAATCAAAGTTAAAGTCGAAAACGCACGCACAGATGTTACAAAAGCCGAAATATTGACGATTGTTTTGACTTGGTCTATCTTTTAGACAAATTGGCACTCATTCGCATTGCCCACTTTAGCTGCTACTCCACAACAACAACAACAACAGCTATAAGTGCCACTTGAGCAATCGAATGAACGTCGCTGCCGTCGGCGTCCATAACAGAGGCACTCTGCGTCAGCTTCAGAGTCAGAATCACTCGTTTGCACTGAGTCCAGGAAGTCCAGGCTTTTGTCTACAGCAATTGACCCCGGCTACGTTTGTGTTGTCTGTCTACCGGGCAGTCTGTCTACTTGTCCGCATGCCGTTCGCTGCCGTCGCTCGTTGCCATTTCTAATAACATCCGTTTGTAGGCAATTACCTATTGTTTTGCGCTTTTGTATGTTCTCAAGACGCAGAAAATCCACTCAAGACGAAACAAGTCGAAATGCTTCAATTTCAATTTTCAAAAGAAAATTCAACAATTTGCCAAATGCGAATTAATAAACAGAAAGCACCTAAAGCGAAAGCCATATAACATAATACATGATGTTATTGTTGTTGTTGTTGTTATTGTTGTCTTCTTTTTGTCTGTTACTCTTAATGTTATTTGTTATCTGTTGTTTTTTTTTTTTTTTCAAAGAATTCAACATAATGACCATAATAGCCAACCATGAGTGGAGGCCAAGGCAAAGCATCTAATGGACACTTAAATTATAAGCGATATGTCGTCTTTACTCTAATTACGTGGCGCTGACACTCCACGTTCCACATCAGCAACGGTAGGCGACACAATTTGTGCGCAGCTCATGACAATTACGTTTTCATCAAGTGCCAGCGTGGCAAATTACATGTAATGAGGAAAGAAAAAAGAATAGAAAAAACTTGACAAATACCAGCAAACGCTGCCATCCACATCCACATGCGCATTTTCAATCATGCTTCTTCTTCTTCATCTTTTTCTTCTTCTTCTTGTTATGTCCAGCTGTGGCACATCGCATAGAATGTATTTTTAGCTCAGTTCCGTCCTTTCGCTTTAAACCTGCGACTTGACAGTAAAGGGTTGATACTTTTAAGATGAATATCTGTAATCATTGTGACGACGTCGATTGCCTTCAGCTTACACAACAACAACGCGGCAACAAAATTGAGCTCGCTTCGTCCCCATACATGCAGAGTTGCCGTGCAATCGACTGTGACGCCAGTGGGGTCAATCGCCCACCCATCTTTTGTTTGCATTTAGTAAATAATGTGTGACAAAGTAAGTTGCCTACTTATACGTGATCACATTGGACCTGAACTCTTCTCAAATCACACACACTCCATAAGAACCAACACGAACCATACACGCACACCTATGTTATGTGCACATTACTCAACAGTTGCCTGCCAAGTAACTGCCCGGGCGGGTCTGTCTGGGGCTGTGTTTCCGTGTTTGTGTTTGGCTTTGTGTGTGTGTGTGTGTGTGCTTAGTCTTAACGCCAACGTAACTGGCCTTGTGTACCTTGCTGCTTTGTTGGGCTTTGGCTATTGCAATTCGATTTTCATAAAATTCAAACACAACCAAACACCAGACAGTCAACGGCTGTCCTTGCTCGCTGTGTTAGCAGCCATATGCTTTTCGTGAAATTCGCAAAGGTAAGGAAGGCAACCTTAGGTTAGCCTAAAACAAAGCTTAAATATGCAATGCGTTGTAGCTGCTGGCTCGTGTTTGGCTGCTTAGTGTTTTTCTGCCATGACCAACGCTGCTCAAATTTAAGCGCGTTCGGGTTCTAAGCTCCTCTGCTAATAACTTTAGCCAGCTGAAATGCGTCGCATTTGCCATGCAAATCGTTTTAAGCCGGTTTCAATTTCGTACGATTTAAACACTCGCAACCCACTGTAATGCACAACACATGACGCGTAAGGTTAAAAACCAACCGACCAACCAACCGACCAACCAACCGACAAACCGACCAACCAACCAGCGAACCAACTAAGCACAACAAATCCATAAAAAAAAAAATAAATAATATATATATTATATAAATAGTAGGTATACTCTTTATGTACATGTGTGTGTGTGCGTGTGTGTGTGTGTGTGTGTGTGCGTATACTATATTTAGATATGGCAGCAAATGTATCTCTGAGCACGTGTATGTTTGCTAAACAGCAGATATGAATTAATTCCGCGCTTCCTGGTTCACTTATTTGCGCATGCAGCAACGCTTTTGACTTTGCCATTATTGTTGTTGTTGTTGTTGTTCTTAGTGTATTTTACTTTTATTTTTATAGCAATCGTAATTATATTTAATGCTAATTTCTGTTTAGAAAATGCTTTAAACACTATTTTCTCTTTAAGCCCATAACAAGTCGGCCAACGGCTGCGGAGAAGCCAAAAGCCCATAAAAATCATCGCAACGCCAACAAAACACGAACAACAAATAACACGCAACAAAAACAAAACAAAAAAAAAATGTAGCAGCAAAAGTGTATAGCCATGCAAGAGAACACAACAAAAACAACAGCAACAACAACAGCAGCAGCAGTAAGTAATGCTGTTGTTGTTGTTGTTGTTATCGCTCTATTTATGCTTACGCCTGCTGTATATGCGCTGTTGTTGTTGTTGTTGTTGTTGTTGTTGTTGTATTGTATGCGTCGTGTAAGTCGTAAATGAAATGATGTTGTTGCAACTAAAATAAAATAAAGCAAAAAAAAAGCCAAAACTTGAAAACGAAGCAAACCAAACTAAACCAAGCCAAGCCAAGCCAAGCCAAGCCAAGCAAAGCAAAGCAAAGCCAAGCCAAGCCAAACGCAAGCAAAACTAAAGAACCAACAGCAGCAGCAGCAGCAGCAGCATAAAACACCACAGAAACACCTTTTAAAGGCACAAAGTGTTATGCACTGCGCTGTTGTTGCTGCTGCTGCTGCTGCTGTTGAGTTGTGGCAAAAGTGGAGTCGAGCAGCAATTTAAAGGCGATTAGAATTGATTATAATTACTTTGCCACAGCCAGCAAACGACTGCACCCGCACTTGCACCCCCCCACACTTATCCACTCATTCACTCATTCACTCACTCACTCACTGGCTCACTTGCTCACTTGCTCACTTGCTCACACCGTGAATTGCCATTGCCATTGCCAACTTCAGCACAAACTCCAGCGCCAGCCAACAACTGGCAAGCAACCAAACATGGCTTGTACACATTTGCGATAGCCTAACGCATCCGCAACGCAAGCGTGTCTCGTCTCGTCTTGTCTCGTCTCGCCTTGTCCCAACTCGCCCCTTGTCTCAACTATGTACGAACGTAGTTACGTTTCAACTCGACTCAACTCAACTCAGCTGAACTCATCTTCTCGTTGTCTTTGTAGTCTTTGTTGTTGTTGTTGTTGCTATTGCTGCTGGTTCTGGTGCTGCGGTTGTTGTTGGTGTGTGTACGTGCAGCGCCATCTTTTGGCTCATTTGTTATGCTTGTTAACATCAAATGAAGTTATTTTTACTTAAACTGACATTTATATGCGTAAAATTATTATTATTACGCTCTTTGGCTGTTTGGCTATACGTTTGTTGCCTCCATTATGGAAAAGTCATCAGCGTGCAAAGTGCCTCCAAAACAACATCACCCCCACCTTCACCCTCACCATCACAGCTCATCAGCCGCAGCAGCAGCCGCAGCAGTTACAGGAGTCATTTTGTTGGCCACTTCTAGCAAAATGTTGCCAGCAACTAAATTCTGCAACACTTTGGCACACGTTTCCCACCTACCCTCCGCGACGTCTCCACCGCTACGATGTTCAGTCTGACTCAACTGGACGACTGGACGACCGGACGACTCTTTTTTGCGTTGCTGCTACGCGATTCGATTCGTTACGCTATGTACTGGGTTCAGTTTGGTTCGCCTTAGTTCGGTTTGGTTCGGTTCGGTTTTGTTTCGTTTCATTATGCTTAGTCTGCCGTCTGTTTCCCACAAGTCTGGGCTATGCCTTTGGCGCTGGACAGTTGCAGCACAATGGTAAGCGGCCAAAAAAGGTCAGGCATCATCATCAGTGTTGTCGTTGTTGTTGTTGTTGTTGTTGCTATAGCAATGCTTGTTGCTACTAAGATATCGCTTAGTTGTTCTGTCGGTTGCTCTTTGGCCGTAGTAAAAGCTTAATTCGTGCTTATGTGCCGTAAATTTAAGCATTATTTTTGCTATTTTCTGTTTACTTTTTTTTGCTTTTTTTTTCTTGCTTTTTCCTTTTTTTTTCGTACAATTTCTTTCATGGCAGGCATATCCTCACTTAGCCAACACAGAGGCAGCACGGCACATGAAGGCGTCTCCACTCACATGCAGAGGCGCACTCACAGTCATAGTACCATATGCGTGTGGATATGTGTTGTGGTCGTGGTTGTGGTCTCGGTCTTGGTCGTCGTCAACATGTTTTGACCATGCCCGCCCTGCCTATGGTCAAGTCAAAGCAAAGTAAAGCAAAGCAAAGCAAAATGAAGTGTTGATGAGTTGAGTATTACATGCAATGTACGAATAAAGTCGCTGCTAAAGTTGTTGGCCACATTCGTCGTTGCAGACTACAGAGAGGCTCTTATGTAATAACGTCTTATACGCTTAACTTTTTTTTTATTATGATTATGTGCCTCGTTTTGGCAAAAACTGCTTACTGCCGCCCTAGCCTCTGTCCATCGTAAGAGACGTACTACAATATATAGTATATTTGGTGTATCTAAGATGAAGCGCACGCAAGTCACGTGAGTCATTAGAAGGCGACCGCAAACGTTATGCGCATGGACTTGCTTGTAAAAATCTTGAGTATTGTCTTTATTATTCTCTTATCATTTTCACGCACACAGCAACACGTACGAGAATTGGCGAGCATGCGAGTAAATTGCATTGATTAATTGCTGGCCGAGCCTAGCTCAAATACGCTGCGCCAATGTGTGCTTTGACACAGGATCTGCACTGATCACATACATATATAGTAACTAAAAAAATAACAAAAACTCATACAAAATACCAAAACAAATAATAAAATCTTTTATAAATACACATTAGTATGTATGTATATAAATAAATATAGCTGGCAAATGTAAAATGTTGTATGTAGGCAAAATATGAATAATTGAAGTGTTTTTTAAGCCAAATTAAACTAGAAAAGAACCTAATTAGGGTGTCAGTGGCTGGCATGAAACATCTGTGCCAGAAGAATCACTCAGACATGTGCGCACACACATATGGAGGGCACTGTAAGCACTTAATTAGCCATTGAGACTTATGTAGATTAGTTGTTACATGATGCCAGCAGCACTTGAAGTCCTCCCTTTCTTTACAATTGGCGGCAGTGCCAATGCAAATTATTGCATTGTATTCATGGAACCGCTCAAGTGTAGCTCGCATACGCAAACTGAACTGTGCGTCAATTTTGTAATCGTGTTTAATCGTTTTCCGCCACGTTTTCTTCCTTGTCCCTCTCTAGAGAAGGAAGTATGTGGTCCTGGACGAGCTATAAATCAAGTTTATGAGTCTTCACAGTATCTAAAGGTCATCAACAAATCAAGCGACTTGGATAGATTCACCGCAAACCTGTCGTATTGCAATAAGCCAAACTTTCACCTTAGCATTGGCGAGCATGAACCTAAGCGAGCGCCTTTGAATTGACTTAGCAGCAACCTACAGAACTTTAAGCATTGCCAATATTGTCATTAACCACGCTGTGTGGCATCAACACGTTAAAATAATCAAAGAATCGTCAATGTAACCTTCCGCTGCCGCTGCACTCTGCACCAACACATTACCTTGTATGCATGTATACATATATATGTGTGTGTGCGTCTGTGTATATAAGGCTTCATGCTAGACTGCACATGAACACCGACGCGCGGCCTCACTTCTCCCCACAGTGATGCACTGCGACTTATTTCAATTTCAATTAGTTTTCATCGGTTTCTTTTTAATAAACTTATTTTTTCCTTATTCATGCATGAGTCATGAACTGCCACTTTAGCCGGGTGCAGTTGATGTTAACAATAACAAATTATGCATATTTTTTTGCCTTCGCCTGCGCCTGCGTTTCAGTCTTTATAGTCAACAGCGTCATCATCATCTTAAGCATCATTATTATTATTATCATCTACATGCACATCATCATTATCGTCAACTGCGCCCTTGCTTCTTTTTACTTTCTTGCGGTCTTTCTTATGCTGGAACTTTTTCTTCTTTGCCCTGTTGTTATTGTTGTTGTTATTTGTATTTGTATTTGCATTTCTTAAACCATGCATCGCTGCATTTTCCGAAAACATTTCCTAATAAATGAGTCATACACACACAGACACAAACACACATAAATTTCCAGTGCCCTCTCACCGTAAATTGCCACGGCATCCGTAGTTCGCCTGCATTCTCGTCGACCCTTCTTCAACCGTCAACCGTCATCCGTCAGCCACCGACCGTCAACCGCCAACCGTCTACCGACACTTGTCTTGGACTTCAACTGATTCTCAGTTTAAAAGTCGTGTGCTTAATTTTATTGCTTTGCCGTTTGGTGTTTTTGTTTTGCTTTCGGTTTTCGTTTCAGTTTCGGTTGTGCTTCTGTTTTGTTTCATCTCGTATTGTTTTGTTTTGTTCTGTTTCGTTTGGCTGTCACGCAAAGTTCCGCATCGCATTGTCGTCGTCTACCAGGAATTGCCGCGCGACGACATTGCCTTCATTTTTCAGTCCACATTATTTTGCTTTTATCTGCCTTTTTTCTGCCTTTCTCTGCCTTTTTTCTTAATTTTAATTTTGTTTGTTCTTTTCTTCATTGCGCCTCTGTCGAATTTTGTGACACTCTTTCTGATTTATACGCATCCGCGTACACACATGAAAGTGTTTATGGCTTTGCATGTCGTCGTCGTCGTCGTCGTTGTCATTTATTTCACTTGCCGAAATGTGTCTTCGCTCTGCTTAGATGGCTTCGGCTGCCTTGTCAGCGCCCATAAATGCATCAATGGTACAATAAAACGAAATAGCTGAGTTGCCTGTGGGTGGCTGGCGATTGCCTGTTGTGCACTGATATTGAAAAATGTATTTATTTCTTTTCTGGAGCTCATTAACTTCTGTATGTACTATGGCGCAGGGTTTATTTGATGTATTGTAGATTTGTTGCCGCATGCTTAACACACACAATGCATAAAAAGAAATTCAAAAATATGTAAACTTCAATTGCAGCAATTACAGAACTATTTTTATGCAATTATCTGTAGGCTACAACACAAAAATATATTTATTATGCACTAAAAAACATAAACTTGCTACAATTGGTTTTTATTTTCTTTTATTTTTTTGTTTTTTTATTAACAAACACGACTGGATTGCACAGTTACTTGTATAGGGTGCTGAGCACTGAATGCCAGCCACTTGTAAGAGGACGACGGCAAGCGTTGCGAAAGAACCCTATTCGGGCTTAGAGCATAATTATGACTAGGGGAATATCTTGGAAGTTAATATATTCGTAATGACATGCAACGAATCGCATTTTGATGGTGTTGAAAATTTTACAAAAAGAATATTTTTAATTTTTATTACTATGATATATTAACTTACCGTTATTAAATTGCAATTGCACAATTTTATCGTTTATTTATTTTTCTTTTATTTTTTTTTCATATAATGTACGTATGTTGCATTTTCGGTGTGGATTTCCTTCACTATTCGTTTTGTTTGGTTTCGTTTTATTTTATTTCAACACAAAGTTAAATTCATTTATGCGCAAAATTTAATTATTCAATTTAAATCATTTGCAAATATTCCACTGCATAAAAGCAAAGCACAAACAAAGTCACACAAATATGCACTCAAAATAATTTATAAAATTATCGTACAACTTTTTCAATAACATTTTGACGTACAAATGTTTGACATATGCACTGACAACATTTCACCAAAAAGAAAAAGAAAAAACCAAAAAAAAAAGAACAGTACACAAAAAATGAGAGAGAATTAATAGCAAAAAACTCAAAACAATCACAAGCTTTGTAATGAAAATTTTAATAAAAACAAACAAATGAGGATGAATAATAAATGCAATATGCAACAAAGTAGCAGCGACAATCAAAGCAGCAAAAATTTGTGTGTGGTATAAAAAGCAAGCGATAAAAAATTAAATTAAATACTAATAAAAAAGAAACAGGAAAAGCAAACAAAGCGACAAAACATGCGCATGTGCCATTGACAGCAAATGGCAATAGCAACTGCAAAAGCAGCAACAAAATGTTGCCATGGCAATTATTCAAAAAATAATTGTCAAAATTACTGATACTTTCCGTGTTATTAGCAAAAAACAAAAGCAAACGAGACGAATGCAGAGGAGAGAAAAGTACAAAAACGGAAAGTAAACCGAAATGACATTAAAATAAAACCAAAGCGGAAACTCCTGCCAGAATAAAAAGCTTAAAAAACGCATGTCACTGGCTGCGTAAAACAATTTTTGCCAACTTGCATCAAATGCTCATTAGAATTTAAAGCCAAAAACGCTTAAAAAAAAAACAAAAAACAAGAAGCATCTGGCAGCTCTGTTAATGCTATTCTACTTGTTGTTGTTGCTTTTGTTGTGGTTTTTTTGCTGTTGGCATGGGCAATAGCGAAAAAGAAGCAGCTTAATGCGTTTGGTTTTGCTTTTCGTTGCCGCATGATACAAATGACTCGAAAAAAAAGACATAACAAGAAAAGAAAAAAACAAAACAACCCTATGGAAAGTTTAGAGCGAGTGAGAGAGAGTGCTAGTGAGTTGGAAAGGGAGAGAAAGGCTAGTTACGTTTGTGGCTTAGCGCGAAAAAATACATAATTAACCCATAGCAGCGTCGTTTACATACTCATACCTCAAGCAACCGCACGGTCGTGGCCACTTTTGAAATCTTTGTTGACTTGCTTATTTTTGATTTTGCATTATACCCTGCACTCAATTGTGGCTGCGTTTATTAGTTACGCATATGCTTTATAGCAACTCAAAGTGAAAAGGCAAAAACAAGTGAGTGGGTCTCGGTCTCATATGTGATATACATATGTATGTGTATGTATGTGTATATGAGTGAATGCCATGCTAAGTGCAGATCAAAAGCATTCTCTGCTTTTACTTATTACATAAATGAGTGTAGGTTGACTCCGTCTGTTTGACAACATTAACATGTAAGTAAGAACTCCGCAAAGACCTAAAGATTCTTATCGCTTAGCTTTGTTTGCTTAAATAAATTGGCTTAAGTTTTGAGCTCTCTTTTGTATTTGATTGCCATGCTGGAGGCAAAGTACTTAGCTGAAGTCTAAGACGCGACTGCGGAATTGCAGGTCATAAACGGGTCGCTGCAGTCTGCAGCCTGCAACTGACAACAGATGCCAGCTCTAGAATTGCGTTAATGCCAGACTTTTTTGAGCTATATTATTATTTTTTTGCATCAGATTTCCTGGCACTGCATGCCGGAAACAATGAATAATTTATAATGTGTTCTCTTAGCCAACCGCGCAGGATTGCCGCTGCAGCTGTGTTGTTAAAAACTTAGCAGCTACGAACGATAATCAAGGGGAATAAATAAATAATAATTAAAATAAAGAGAAAATGCAATAATTTCAATAACATTTAATGAGCACTAAATGAATTTAAAATATTTTTTGCTTGTTTTTATATTATTATTTGGATTATTTCTGGTTTTTATGTATAAACATATCCCTATATTTTTATTTGTTTATTTTTTTCGCTTTGCTTGTTGGCATTCGCATATTACATAATTATAAAAACATTAAAAACATTAAAAACGCGCATTCATTCATTGGCACACTCAAACAAAGCAGCGGCTGTAGTGCATGGGGCACCGGGTCTGTGGGCCTCTGGGCACGTGGGCGTGTGGCAACATGAACAAAAAACGACCGCCACTTGGCTTGGCTGCGTATGAAATTAAGTGCATTGCTGGCAGTAACCACAGTAAAAATTGAGCAAATTACAAAAACAAAAGCACAAAAAAACGAAAAAAATAAACAAGAAAAAACCTGTTAAAAATAAAAAAAAAACTTAACCACTTGACATATTTTTTCAGCAATGTATGTGCTTTCTGTTTCCGTTTTTTGTTTTCCGTTTATTTCATTTCTTTAATCTGCTGCCTTAATGCGACGCAGGCGGGCAGGCGTGAGACTTAAATGCAGCCACACAAAACGAAAGAATTCATTAAAAATGCATTTTTTTGCACACAGCACATTTCGCGCACTTATAGCTGGCGAAATGAAACTGAAATGCAAGAACATTTTGGCAAATTGTGCCACTTGCAAAGCGCGCTGCGAAATGACTAAGAAAAATGGCAGCTTTTAACGTGGTATGGCGGCCACAGGAAGTGCGTCAACATTGCAAAACTACATACAAATATATGTCAGCCGCAGCTTGGCTTATTATACTTTATTTTCACACAAATTCTTAATGTTCTATTTTGTGGATATATTTACAACGCTGTCAAGAAATCATGTCTAAACTAATTGTTTCGTTTTATGTTTTATTGTCATTGCAGGCGTTTAAAAACGCGCGCGAAACGCGTGCAAGGAGAAACATTTTATTCGGTATAAAAGTGCTGCATGCATAAATAGCAACAAATTCACCATACAGTTTGCATTGCTATAATCGAAACAATAGCAATAACAACACAGCAGGCAAGAAAATCAACTGAGCAACAACCACAGGCACCAGCAATCAGACAGAAAGCGACTTACAACGTCAACCGCAACATGTTTACTTGCTGTAGCAGCAGCAGCAAAAGTGGAAGCAACTGCAACAGGGTAATAATATAATTAAAGCAGCAATAGCAATAGCAAAAAGAACAACAACAACAACAACAATTGTTACTTTTGCTACAATGGCAATTATAAACGTCGACAAGACGGCATAAAGCAAATCAATTGACTTTGCCATGTGCGCACAAATGCAGTAACAATTCAAACAATTATTGCTAACAATAACAGCAACCAAAATAACAGCAAGTGCAGCAACTATTTTAACAAAATTAACAACAACAGCAACAAAAGCAACAGCGATTAGCCACAGAACAGCAACATTTGCGAATATTTTGGGTATAACAATGATGCAAAGCATTTTGGCAAATGTTGCAAGGACAACGCACGCAGCGTCTGATAATCATAGCAGCAACAACAATTGCAAGAATTGTGTTGACACTCAACAAAAGCAACGAACAGAACAACAAAGGCAAAAACAACGGCACAAGCAAACTATGCTGCAAACACTGACTCGAGAACAACAACAACAACAACAACATCGGCAGCAACGGCAGAAGCGGCAGGAGCAGCAACACGCAAACACATTGAGCAGAATGTGGCACAGGCACAAACAGCTTCTATTGTTTGTTGTCTGTCTGTCACTGCCGTTTGCGACAACAGCAGCAGCAGTCACACACAGAAATACTGAAGCCGTTTACGCAGCAACATCCTTATCAACCACGTCATCAACAAGAGCAGCAGCAACATTATCGTCGCCACTGTCATCGTCCTCGTCAGCAATAGCGGCAGCACTAGGGCCAGAGTCAGTGGCTGGCAACTCGTACTCCTTGCCAACATCAGCGCCATTGGCGACGGTGTCGGCGACTGAGACGGTGACTGAGGCGGTGACTGAGACGGCGACAGCAGCACAGACGTCAGCACATGCATCGTTGTCAGCAGCTGCTGTGTTGCTGTCATCAACGCATTCGTTGTCCTCGCTGTACGCCTTTGCGGAGTTGTCAACGCAGCAGCACCAGCAGGAGCAGCAGCAGCGAGTAGCAACAACAGCGACATCGACAACAATTGCAAACACAATAACAAATAACTCAAAGCAAACGACAATTGCTCAACATGCGCAGGACATGCGAGCAGCAACTGCTGACACAAATGTTGCACGCTCAGCACGTTCCGTGAACCAGAACGGCAAAAACACTGCAGGCGGCAGAAGCAACAGTAACAGCAATGGCAGTGGCAACGGCAACGACAGCAGTGCACCATTCGCAGGCGCCAACGTAAATGCGGGCAGCAGCATCGAATGCCCAAGTTTCGATGAGAATTCAGCGTGTCCCTGCTATAAATTTGAAGACGGTAAGCTGCGAATTTTTAAATGCCTAACACACATGACAATAATGTATAGCACAGTTTACTTTGTTCTTTCTTTTTTTTTTCTGTTTTTTTTCTGTTTTTTTTTTTTTTTTCTGTTATCGTTTTCAAATGTTTCTGACATAGACATATTGTATGTACATACAAAGAATCTGCAGATTTTTTTATTTGTCACGAAGGTGCAGACGTTGTGCTACTGTCCTGTAATATGTTCCTGGTATAGGTGCTTGAAATTTTTAACTTAGACTTCATTATAGGACGCTGACTGTAACTTGTTGCTAGTAACGTCTGTAGACCATATAGAGTAAAGAAACTAATTGAGTAACCCATCAAAGCCAAGTTTACAGCGGCAAAGATATGCTTACAATGGACTCATGGCTTTAGACAGACCAAGCCGACAAGTACGAAGGACATCGAGTGACACCTGCCAAGCACAACATCAACACAGAAACAGAACATCAACAACAACAATAGCAAAGCAAAGAACAGCGCCAACATTGACGTCAGAGACAAGCTTAACAATAGCGTTAAGACATGGACAGGCGGACAATAACAATCGACAAGTAACAAAGCCGGACACACACACACACACATACACATACACACACAGAGACATTCACATTAACAATGGCAGGCATGTGTATGTGCACATGTATGTGTGCGTGTGTATGAAAGCTATTAACTAATGGCATAATGTGAGCCAACAGGAAAAGCTTTCACAAAATACAAACACACCAATACGCGCGCACACTATGCAATGCACAAAAGGTTGCAAGTGACTGCCAGCGGATCAGCACGGTACGCATAAGCACTCAATTAGAACACCATACTACATTACACTACACTACACAAGACTACACTACACTACACTGCACCATAACAAACTAAGCCACGGCACAACACAGAATGGGCAGAGTGTAATTATTTCAATTAAAGACGCTTGCAGTCGATTGTGTCATTTCATTTCACTCAATTTCGTTTGCTTTGCTTTACAGGTCTCTTTCTGGAATGTCCCGGCACCACGTCGATGTCGCTGCGATCGACGCTGGAGCGCATCACGTCGCCGGTGCACTCGTTGTCGATTTATGACTTTGATCGTTCGGTGACGTCACTCTCGCAGGATGTCTTCCAGCCGGGCGTGCACATACGTCACCTGCAGTTCTCGCATTCGCACCTCGAAATGCTCAAGGACAACAGTTTGCGCAATGTGCGCGGCTCCTTGGAGTCCCTCAGCATTGTCAATGGCAAGCTGACACAGGTGAGTCAGGAGGGGCAGTCATGCATGCTTCGGCATGCCATCTACTGGCGGGTGAGAAGGAACGGTCGGGCAGGTGTATGTGTTTGATTACAAGCTTAGCGTGCAAGAGTAAGAAGTCGACACACGTGCTCCTGCTGCTGTTGCACAGCTGCGCCGTGAATTATGCAACACAAAAGTCAACATTTGACTTATGCTGTCGTTTGCTAATAGTTTTCGGCAACGCTGTTGCTGTTGCCATTGTTGTTGTTCATGTTGCAGCATCAACTTTTCCAGCAGCCAGTCACCAAAATGCATTTTAAATTAACACCCATAGAGCTACCGTGTCTACATGTGTGCATTAATTGTTGCGTAAAATCTCTTTTTTCCTTCTGTGAGACTGTTAAGTTCTACAATTTTCACAGCAGCCCATGTTGCGTTAAGGTACGTATTTAGTTTCGTTATCTCGTTTCTGATTTGCGACTGCTCTCTGCTGCCTCTAATTTGCACACACACTCACGCGTACACACAGTGAAAGCAAAGATGAATGCGTAATTGAAGACAAATTCATTGGCATGCGTGTGCGCTCCTTTGTCTGTATGTCGTCTGCACGCCTGGCACCTCGTTTGCACGGCGTGTGCGAATATGCAAAAGTACAAAGCCAAAAGTATTTATAGTGACAAATTGCTAACGATTTCTCAAATTGTATGCCAACATGCTGCTAAATATGCAAACGCTTATGGCGTTTCCTTTCTTTCTATTTTGTTTTCTTCTTTTTTATTTGTTTGCTTTGCTTGATTTGGCACATTTAAAATCCATTAGCAGTCAATTGATATTGGCATGGCAATGCGCACAGTCGTGACGAAAAGCAAAAACAAAACCAAAAGCAAAACAATAATAAATCAAAAATTATTTGCAGCTGTAATATGCACGAAACACGCGACACCTAAAAGTATGCAATGAAACATTATTCACTTGTACGTGCCACAGCAGCCAGTCACGCTGAACACGCTGACAATGATCCAAGCGACTGTTTCGCATTGGCTCTGCCTGTCACATCCTTGCACCGTTGTAATCTGCAACTGCAGGTCTGTGGTAGGTGCCACGTAGCTGGCGAGTTTTCGACAGAAACGCACAACAAGTGATGATAAGCAAAGCTTTGGCATGACTTACAATTGCAGGATTATCAGTGGTCAACTGTTTAACTGCATTTGAATGCATGTAAGCAATAGGAGAGCCAGATCCGTACCTACTGTAATTATCTGCAACTAAGCATTATGCATTTCGGCACAGCGGATTAACTCTTAATGTCTTTCGCGTTGTTTTGGGTCAAACACATGTTAACTTGAACATAACATTATGGATATCCGCATAACGATTTTAAAGCTTAGGTGCTTCTATTCTTAAGCACCGATGATGGTATGCACTCTCATAGCCATGTCTGCCACACAATTTTGTCAAGTCAAATTTGTTTTCCGTACACGAACAGCGTATGTACATGGCATCTGAAAAATATGTGCATTAACGTAACACCGATTTTCGCCAAATAAATCATTACTAAAATTACACGCATAACATTATGGAAAATAAAAGCAAGGAAAAAACCAAAAAAAAAACAAAAACAACAGAAACACGCACAAATTTACGTTAAAATGGGGGGCAAAAAAAGCGTTGCCTGCTTTTAGGCCGACCGTAACATATTTCACCGTTAGCGCACGCAAAACTGCCGCCGCTTGTTGCCGCACACACATAAACGTATAAAATTCAAACTATTTGCCCGAAAATGTGATAAAAATTTATCACATTATGTCATTACGCTGGCGCTTAAGCGCAATTTGCAGTCAGAGCCAGCCTGGCAACAGGGAACGGGCAAACAAATCGACAGAGACTGCGAAACGCAGAGAGTGACACACACACACACACACACACACACACACACACAGATAGAGAGAATGCAAAAGAGGGGAAGGGGGAAGCAGCAGAAGCGAAAGCAGAAGCAGACAAGTTAATTAGCAAGCAACGAAATGAAACTCAACGCAAGTCAACATATCAAAAGATGAAAATGGCTTTCTAAGCCATTAAATTTTGAAAAGCGTCAAGAGGCCAAACAACAACACCAGCAGCAACACTGACAACACCAACCATTCCAACAACAACAACAACAACAAGAAACGAACGTACGATAACACTAAACATATTACAACGAATGAACAGAACGTAATTTGCTTACAAAGGCACACCGCGCACAGGAGCACGAGCCAGCCAGCCAGTGGAGCGGCGCCAGCGTGCCAATGGGCAGGCGCGTAGACACATGGGAGGGCAAGGTGCAATGGGGCAGCAGGCGTCAAGGGTGTGGGATCGAATAATACGCCATGGCGTGTGCTGTCCTGCACAGGAGTCGTGTGCGTGCTATGGCGAAACAATAAAACGCTGCAGCCAAATCATGAAATTAAAGTGCCTCACTACTAAATCAAGCCCAATTACGCGAATTTTCAGTTTATTTCCTTTGCTGCGGCATACTTTCAGGCGACGGCTGTTTGTGCTGCCGTTGCTGCCGTTGCTGCTTCTCCCCTGCCTTTTTTGCACATTGCGGTCAAAGGTTTGACACACACATAAAGCAGCACAAAGGAGAAACAACAACAATAAAATGCAGAAATGGATGTTGTGGTGAACATGACTGAGGCTGCCGCAAAGGTTTCGCCAAAGCATAAAAAAACCAAAAAAAAAAAAAAAAAACGCAAAAAACTAAAGCGCACCAAAGAGAAAAAGGCAAATGCTTAATGATTATTTTTTATTTATTTTAGATTTATTTCGACTATAAAGTATTGCCACAAAAGAGACAACTAAAAAAAAAATAAGGAAGCAAAAAAAAAAAAAACAAAGCAAAACAAATAAAGGAAGTTGTTTTTCATGCTAAATGTGTATAATTTACATATGAGCCATGTGTCGATGCGCATCATTTAACCTGAGTCTCGCTTGTACCTCTCTTGTGGTTCAAGCGGTCACAGGTGAGGGACGCGGCGAAGCCGGTGGGGGCGGCGGTGGTCTGCTGGTGGTTGGTATTCTTGTCGTTGTGATGTGTACTTTTTCGGTTGTGCTTGTGGTTGGCTGTTCCCTGGGGGTGGGGGTGACACGCGTGGGCAGCGGCCTACAACGCGCTGCCTTGCCGCCCACACGCATGCCACGGCATCTGGTGGCGCTGGTGACACGCCAGGCTGCAAAGGATCGGAGAACTCAAATTAGCTGCTTACCCCCATGGGGCAGACTATGCCGCACACTTACCGTTCCGTGGACGCCCACGACAGTTGAGATTGAGCAGCGTGCAGTTGTTCGCGACTAAGCGACACGCGCGATTATTGCGATTGATCACGCACAAGCGACTGCGGACAGGACTGCGGCCGCATCTGAGCGGCAGGCGTGGGCAACGCTGATAACATTGTGCGATCTTGGCGCCGCCGCGTAAGGTGCGGCACTCGCCGTCGCGTACATGCTGCCAGCGGCCACCGAGACCGCGACGGCTGTCATTCAGCAGTTGGCAGATGTTGCTGAAGCGCTGGCAGTTGCCGAGACTGTTGCGGCCGCACACACGCGGACTCCGGCGTCCGCAAACGGGCGGCAGCCGACAGGGCCGCAGCCATGGCGGACGTGTCGTCACCAGGGGACTGGACGTTGTCTGACGTGTCGTCACCAGTGGACTGGATGTTGTCTGACGTGTCGTCTGCGGCATTGCATGTTCCAAGCATGCCGCCACTATGACGAAAGCTATATAAGGCAGAAGAAAGACGCTGGCTGGTCAACTTAGGATGTCAGCTATTCACTGGGAATATGTCTACTTGCCAAATAATCGTGTCACTCTCATGCTGCTTTTTTGCACTCTTCCTTGCTCGCTTGCTTACAGTAAATTGAGTTGCCCGTTTGCCGCTTGAGGCGCATTTGGTTGAATTATTCAGCAGCAGTTGCTATTTATACGCATGTCTTAAGCGGAAATGCATGGTTTTTGCGTGAGGCCATTGTGCGAAATTCTAAAGAATACCTTTAAGAATAATTAAAAGTATTTCAGCAAGTGCATTTCACATTTGGTCGTTTGCCTGTGTCTGCTTTTGTGAAGCACAAAATGAGAAGCACTGAGTGTATGGTGTGTGCAGAATGGCTACATGATGCCTTCTTACACTTTTCTTTTAAGAGGAGGCGATTAGGATGCCCCGACCTTTGTTAATCTAATGAACTCCCCAGTATTCTATAACAGTTGGAACACCTCCGCAAGTCCCATGTCTTACAGAAATACATTTTTGTAGTCACTTTAACTGGAAGAGTCCTTTAGTGCTAGAGTCCTATTTAATAGTCCCCGTTGATACTTCCGGAACTGTACTTGCATGTCATGTAGGCATTCTCGGATAATGTGCATATGTAATGCAAAAAAGGCTTTTGGCGACTACTGTGCTTAATGTAGTCTTAAATTGTGTGCTGAATTTGATGATGAGGCCTACCAAGAGTTACAAACTGCATAGTCGTGCTGGATACATGATATGTATGTCATTGTGATCCTCATGCAATGTTATGTAACGCATGTCTGCCAGCAACAAAAGCGACTAATACGAAGTCAATGGACTGGCAGCGGCATTTCACAATGATATGAGTCCAATTTGAATCTGTTGATACACAAAACCGACTCTTGGCATTGTTTGAAGCTGTTGCCAAGCCGCACGCAGACTGTGTACCCAAATGAAGACAATGAACTGCAGCGGCTTGAGTGAGTGTGTCTATTGCTGTGAGTGTGTCTGAGAATGCTGTTAAAAGGCAGGCGAACAATCGAACACACGGCACGTGTCGTTGCCGAACACCTGGCAACTGGGGAGAACAACAATAAGCAGGCGCAAGTCAAGCCACACGCGTGCAACGCTTACGGGGTATAAATACACCGCAAAGCCAGCCGACAGACAACAGCAAATCAAGTTTGCAAACAAGCCAAGCCACGCCAAGTCGAATCGAGTCGAATTGAGTTGAGTTGAGTTGAGTTGAGTTGATTCTGCACCCAAAAGGAATTCACTAAAATGTCAAAGCTCGCCTTGTGCCTTGCAATTTTCGTCGCCTGCGTCGCTGTCAGCGTCATGGCCGATAGCGTGCGTCCGTGCTTGGGCCGCTGCGACGTGAAGCTGCGTAGCCGCGTCGTCTGCGCACGCGATCGACGCACGAACACTTGCCGCCGTCTGCGCGCCTGCCGCCTACGTGAGCAGAACTGCCGTCTGAGTGCCCTGGGCCTGCCGCAGTGGCGTCTGACCAGCGCCGATCGTTGCCGCTGGATACGCGGCCTCGGCAGCAAGGGCGTGTGCGCACGTCGTGCCGGCGACTCGCTCAGCGCCAGCAAGCGTCTACGTGATTGTCGCAAAAAGCCTTGCCTCGACGATAAGCGCGCAACTTGCTGGCGCACAGGCGATCGCCGCTGCATACTTCTGACGCGTTGCGAGGCCAGTCGCCGGAATTGCCTGCGTGGCATTGGCAGCCGTAAGTCAAAGGATATGCGATAAAGGTGTATATGTGGCGTGTGTAAAATTTACAGCGGTTCTTTTTTTTTCTTCCTTTTCTCTTCCTGTTTACAGTACTCACACGTACCAGCAGCGGCCGCTGCCGTGGTCTCAAGCGTGGCGACGTTCCGCGTCTCTGCAGGAGCATAAAAAAATTGTAAAAAGAGCCAAAAGCCAAGCGACAGATATACAAAGGGACACACACACACACAAAGATACACAGATACATCGCCTAGGCTAGAGGACCCGTCAGGACACGCGTTTCAAATACATAATTTTTCCTTAAGATAATTCATGCAGCAAATAAATTTATGTAATTTGTGCAGTGCAGTTGACTCGCGTTTCCCTCAGTTTTACCCACAGTTAGCATTTGGCAGCACTCTGCCGCCCGCCTGCGAGTGGCCGCTGAAGTCATAAATAAATGCAAATAAACAAGGAAGCAAGCAATGGCCAGGGGCCAAGAGCCGTCGAGAGGCAGGGAGTGACAGGGAGGGTAGAGGCGGGGAGTGCAGAGAACATATAGAAGAAGTACTCAAATGGAAAACGCACAAAAGTTCAATAAATTAAAATCGTGCGCCATAAATTTTACATGTCAGTACATTAATTAAAAAGCTTTAATTCGCTTTTGCTCGTTGGCAGTGGCTGGCATGGCCGCTCGCGTTGCCAAGCAAGCCGGCGAGCGACAACACACCTAACCATTTGCCAACTGGCGAACCTCCCGGCTACTCCCACGCAGTCACACACACACACACACACACACACACACACACACACACATACTCGCACGACTGCGCCATGCATCACATGTTGCACAGCAGCAGCGGCAGCGCACACACATTAAACATTTTTCACGCTTAGCTTTGCCTCGCCTTGCTTTGCTTTGGGTAGACTTAGGTTTTTTGTTTTTTTGTCGTTTTCCTTTTTTGTTTTTTTTTTTGGTGTGTTTGGTTTTGTATGTCGGTGTGCACAGGTCAGTCGGTCGTTTGGTTGCCTTTTTAGCAGGATGCCATACAACTGCAGAAAAGGCGACTCGTCGCGACACGATGTGCTGCGTTGCGATTCGCTGCGTTTTTTGCATGATGCGTGCACCACAGTCGCAGCTGAAATGGAAATTATGTAAATCAACGCAATTACAACGTTCGTAATTTAAAAAATTAAATAAAAAATGAAAAGCAGCAACAAACAAAGCAAAACAAACCAAAACGGAAACAGACAAAAAAAAAAAGAAAAAAAAAACTGAAATACATGAAAAGCGAAAAGAGAAAAGCGCAGAGTGAAAAGCGTAAAGCAAAACAAGGAGTCGACCGTGCCGGCCAAAGAAATCATCTCATGCGTCGCCCTTTTTGTGGCATTCGCACTCACATTACGTTATTCGCGTCGTTTGCCATAAGCTTTTTGTGCCTTTTTCTCATTTTGTTTTTTTTTTTTCGCCGAGCTCGTTGTTGCTTTCGCTGTCGCTGTCGCTGTCGTTGTCGTTGTTGTCGTTGTCGCCGTTGCTGTTGTTGCTTAAAACATTTCGCAAATGAATTTCGTCCTTTAATTTCATTTAACTGTGATTGCATCACATGCGCCGATGACTTCCGGTCGACTGCATCTCTGCCAAACCGTTTGTGAACTCTTTAAGCCGGGATGCCAACGATTTTCAAATGTTTTTGCTTTTTTTTTGTACTTCCTATTTGGTAAATATGATTACTTTTGCTGAAAGCAAGTGAATGACTGCAGTTATAGGAAAGTACCATGTAATAATAATAATAAAAAAAAACAACAAACAAACAAGCCAACAAAAAGCATCATATCTCATTGACTAGCGACCTTAAATGCGCACCTAAGATTGTGCCTCTTGGCTCCAAGAAGATTCCTGACTGACACGAGTATACATTAAGTACACAGATTTTCGCAAACTGGGATCACAACTTGCAGGGATTCGGAGCAGATGGTACATATGTAGTCAAGCTAAGCCCCACAGTTGATAATCTTAATATCATACTCGTATTCTACCAAAATATTGCCAACAGACTTGACAAAAAGTTAACAAATCAAGCCTCTTCATGGTATCTAGGAATCAGCAGCAAAACTCCTACAGAAAGTAAAGCATACTATCCTAATGCCATTTTAACAGCGCAAAATAAATCATAAAAATAAAATGAAAACACAAGACCAACAATAATTCGTCCAGCACACTGCGTATGCGTAATGTATACATCGCAGCTCAAAGCATAAAAATCTCATTGGCAATGCTTCAAATGCGTGCAAGTGAGTTCAATTATCACAACTGCGCCGAAAACCCAACAAATGGAATGCAATGAAAATGAAACTTAAAATAAGCAGCAAAACTATTTTACAATAAACTGTAAACCGAAAGCCGAAAACTGTTAACAGAAAACAAAAAAAAAAACGTAAAACAGAATGCGGAAACAGAACGCGTTTGTGTATTAAAAAATAAATGGGTTTAATTTTTATTATAAACTTTAATGCTCCTTTTTTGCTTACTTTTCTTATTTTTTTTCTTTGTGTTTTTTTTTTTAAATTTATTTATTTGCTATTTGTTTTTTTAACTTTACTTGCTTTCGCGTATTGCTTTTGTAACGCTGTGTGCGCGTATGGTAGCCCTTTTTTTTATGTCCTTTTGATTACGGCCGACTATGGCAGGGTTTTCGCACTGTTTTTGCCATGTTCACGTGCCTATGCTTCAGCGTGTGTCGAGTTCAACGATTTATATCGATTTCATTGCTACAGTGCATGCGTAAATTTCATCTGTTATTGTCGTCGCAATCCTGTGCTCTGCTCTGCTGTACTATGCTGTGTGTGCTACATAAAAATATACATAAATGTATGCGAAAACTCATTCATTGCATCGTATTTGTTATGCATAAAAACTACCCAAATTGTTTTATTTTTCTTTTATATTATTTCATTTAATATATTATCACATTGCAAAAAAAGCCCATAAAAGCTGAACACGGCAACAGTAGTCGATTGCATTTATTTATGCATATTCAATGGACTCATGTTGCTTGCCGATAAACTGCCATTAAAAAACAAAAAAAAGCACACACAACAATAAAAACAACAAAAGCAGAAAGGCAAACATAAGAAAGAGCATTGTATATTTTTGCGTGTGCCGATATGCATACCTGAGCGTATGTCTGTCTGCCGGCGATTATTGCTGCGCGCTGTGGCTGCTTTTAATGAAATTTAGTTAAAAAATGCTGCCTGCGCAGTACAAAAAAGTTATAAATAAAAACAAAACAATTCATTATTATTAAAAAAAAACAAAAAAAACATTTTATACTTTTTTTTTGAAATTTAATTAACTGTTTAAAAAATACTATCGAATAATCTTGCAAATAAACAAGTTTAAAATCTCTTAATAACTTTGCTATTTAAGCATAACAATGCTTGAATCAACTTGACGCACAGTTGCGCAAATAAACGACAGACGAAAAAAAAAAAAACAAAAATAAAAATAAAAACAAAACACAAAGCTGAAAATCAAAAGTTTAAATACATGTTAAATTTACTTTTCATAGTTAATTACCTTTATTATTTACTTTTTCATTCATTTTGAAATCATTTTTGTATTTCATTCAGCAAGCAGATGTATTATTGTATTTTATTTTTGTTGAATTTTTTCCCCTTCTTTTTACTTGGCAATTTGTTATGCCAATTGCACGGATAGTTGAGTAGCCAACAAGAGCCAATTAAATTGAATATGACACCACGTTGATTGACTTGCTTATGTGATTGGCAACAGAAGTCAAACCGACCCAAAGCAGCGTTTTACTTAACAGAAACAGTCGGAACTCGTATGGTATAAGCAAGTTAAAGTACGGCATCGTTAGAAGAGCATTTCAATGTGCTTCATTAAGATTTCATAACCCCTAATAAAACAAAAAAATTGCAAGGAATGAAGGAAATAAGCTGAGCAACTGCATCATCGGTTGCAATTGTGTTTCTGCTCTATGTCGCAGTCGAATATTATCTACAAGGTTGTCATATGTTCACTAAATATAATGGATATACGATAAGCAAGTTAACTTAGTTAAAGTAGACTTTGCCCTGCACTAATCGACTAATTTGTACGGTTTATTTTTCTTACAGTTGCCATCGCGCGCCTTGAGCTCCATGCAGAAGCTGACTGCACTGGACTTTGACTACAATGAGATAACAAAAATCGACGATTACAGTTTCTATGGGCTGCGTCTGTCCAAGTTGAACATGAAGGGCAACACTTTGCAGAGCGTGCCCGAGCACGGCTTCGCTGGGCTGGAGGACTCTATGCAGGAGATTGACTTGTCGGAGAACGGTTTGCGCACCTTTCCCATGTTGGCATTGCGAAAACTCGTCAACTTGCGCATCTTGCGGCTCTCGAATAATCGAATTTCCTCATTCTATGGCGAAATACAATTGGTCACAAATAATGCGTCGGCGATTGCAGTCGCAGCAGCCGCTTTGCAGTTACCCTCGTTGATATTTCTCGACTTGAGCTCGAATCACTTCAATGAAATCGTCAACGATTGCTTTCATGCGTTTCCACAGCTGAAGACATTGTCCTTCTATGCCAATCAGATTGAACTTGTGCAGCCGCAAGCATTCAAAAGTCTCAGAGAACTTATGTCACTCGATATGTCACACAATCGCATCATCACGCTCGATGCCAAGGCTTTCGAACGGAACAAACATTTGCAGACCATCGATCTGAGTCACAATCATATACACACCATCGGCGGGGTCTTCTCGAATTTGCCACAATTGCGTGAGGTATTCCTCTCCGAGAATAATATACTCGAGCTGCCAGCAGATGCGTTCACGAACTCGACGAATGTCGATGTCATCTATCTGGAGTCGAATGCGATTGCGCACATTGATCCGAATGTGTTCAGCACGTTGCTGAATCTGGACCATTTGTATTTGCGGAGTAACTTCATTCCGCTGATTCCGGTGACACTCTTCGACAAGTGCACGAAACTTACGTCGCTATCGTTGGACAACAATGAGATACAGGATCTCGAGATCGGCATGTTTCGTAAGCTGGTGCAGCTGCGGGAGGTACGTCTGCATAATAATCGCATACGGCGCGTGCGTAAGGGTGTCTTCGAGCCGCTGCCCGCGCTGCAGGAATTGCACATACAAAAGAACAAGATCGAGGATATCGAACCGGGTGCCTTTCAAACACTCGGCAACATGCAGCACATCAATCTGCAGGATAATCAACTCACCGTACTCGAGGACATCTTTCCCGATGGTCAAACGGTCAACTCATCCTTGCTCTCCATACAACTAGAGGCAAACTATTTGCACAAGATCCATCAGCGCACCTTCCGGCAGCAGACTCGCATACAGATCATGTGGCTGCGTGAAAATGCCCTGACGCACATCGACCGTAGCATGTTCGCCGATACGGCACTACTCGGTCGCCTCTACCTGAACAATAATCTGGTACGCGAAATCGAGAAGGACACATTTGCGAATTTGCGCCTGCTCAAGTTCCTCGATATGAGCGGCAATTGTCTAAAGCAGCTGCGTCGTGAATATTTCAACGCACTGCAGAGCCTTGAGGAGCTCAATCTTTCGCAGAACTTCATTGAGGCCATTGAGGGTTATGCGTTCAGTAAACTAAAGAACCTACGTTCACTTGATCTATCGAACAATCCATTGACACAGATCACACGCGACGTCTTCATGGATGAACTGTCGATAAGCTTCCTCAATTTGCGCAACACTTCACTGCGCAAGATCGAGATGCACACGTTCAAGTCCCTGCAGAATCTTAACGAATTGAATTTCGCCGAGAACCATCTGAATCCGGCGGACATACAGAAGTTGGATGTGCCGAGTCTGCGTACCCTGCATCTTTCGCACAACAATTTCAGTCACATTGGCGTGGGCGGCATCATGGCGGGTATGTTCGATAAGCTGCGTTCGCTGCAGCATCTCTCGATGGCAAACTGCAGCCTCGACGATATACCTGATCAACTTTTCGGAAAGAATACGAATCTGGTGCGCTTGGACCTTTGCGACAATCTGCTGACCAAGATGAATCGCAACATTTTCAATGGTCTGAACGTCTTCAAGGAGTTGCGCCTCTGTCGCAACAAAATCATCGACTTTCCACACATTGCACTCTACAATTTGAGCACCCTGGAAACACTCGACTTGGCACGCAATCAGCTCGCTGCCATTGACTTCTTCAAGCTGAGCGGCACGCTCAATCTACGCCAGCTTATACTTAAGGATAATAAGATCAACTCACTTAGCGGCTTCAATGCTGTCAACCTCACGCAGCTCGATACTGTGGACCTCAGTGGCAATTCGTTGCTCTCCCTGCCGGCCAACTTTCTACGCCATTCGATCAACCTGCAACGCGTCGATCTCTCGAGCAATCGTTTTCTGCAAATACCAAGTTCAGCGCTGTCAGATATCTCCATACCACGTCTCTCATGGCTCAATCTCACGGGAAATCCCATCAATAAGATTTATACAGTCAAGGAAGAACGTTACCCATATCTCAAAGAGTTATACATCTGTCAGACGAATCTGTCCATACTCACCTCCAAGGATTTCGAAGCCTTTCAGGCACTGCAACATCTGCACTTGGTGAACAATCGCATTACACGCATTTCGCCGGGTGCTTTCAAATCGCTTACCAATCTGCTCACACTCGACATCAGCATCAATGAACTGGAGATGCTGCCCAAGGAACGGCTGCAGGGTGTGAAGCTGCTACGCTTGCTGAATATTTCCCACAACACACTAAAGGATCTCGAGGAGTTCAGCACCGACTTGGCGCAGTTGCAAACGCTCGACTTATCCTTCAATCAACTGGATCGCATCACGAAGAAGACCTTCCGCAATCTGCATGGCCTCGTCGAGCTCTTTCTGATGGGCAATCGCATGACGGCGCTCTCGAATGACGCCTTCCGCTACCTACGCAAACTGCATGTGCTCGATCTGCGCAAGAACTACTTCGAACTGGTGCCATTGGATCCGCTGCGCCCCTTGGAGACAAACATTAAAACATTAAGACTAGAGGGTGAGTACTCCATCAGTTTATATTCACTGCAAGTCAGTAGTGAAGTGTTGAAAATGAAAAAGCTTTTAGTGACTACTGAAGTGGATAAGCAGCTGAGCAGAGCTGCTAAACAAATTACGCGCCAATGATTTAACTGTCGATTTTCTCCATTACTTCTGCTCGTGCTTATTCTTTTGCTAATTCACTTTGTTTCTCTTCCTTCCTCTCCCTTCATTTTAATATGTTTGCTTATTCGTTGGTCGTCCTCAACACAATTGGGATTGGGATTGGCACTGACATCCTCCTATGCACCTGCATATGCAATGTCATCAACGTTCCACATCAACCTCATGACCCGAAATTGTTAAATATTTTCTCAACAAAACAAAAAAAAACATCAACAATAATGACAATGTTGCTAACAACCGCGCCGCACATCATGATTATCCACATAAAATGGCATTCACAACGATGTCCGCACCTATGGGCTCACCGAATCTCCGTTGCTCCGCACCTCACCGCATCGCGGCACGCAATGTTAAACAGAAAATCCACTGCATTGCAGTTGCGATGCACAGAAGCTCTGGGAATGGCTGCGGGATCATCGCAAATGGTCGGTCAGCCCGACGGGCGATAGTATTAATTATCTGAGGTGCGAACACCCGGCGGAATTGCGTGGAAAGGTGTTCGGACGCATGGAGCCGCAGCAATTTTGCGATGCACCATTAATACCGAAAATTGCCATACAGGACATTCAGCCTTACTCGGTCGTCGTGTCCTGGCAGAGTCGCGAGCACTTAGGACTGAATGGCTTCGAAATTGTTTACCATGCAACTGGCGATGGCCTTGGCAACATTGCCGCGCACGCGCCCGCCTCCATTCCCGTGCCCATTTCGGGTCTCGGCATTGCAATCGAGGATATTGCCCACGACGACTACGGCAATGGCAATGGCATCGCCTCCGGCGCGACAACAACAAACCATATAAGCGCGTCCACAGCCGCCACAGCGGATGAGGTAAGTAGAAGGCAGCACACGTTGCACACAGCATGCTGATGGGGGTAAGGCTCCGCTCGGTGCTCGGTGCTCGGTGCTCAGTGTTCGGCCTGGCTCAGATTGCTCAGATGACTTGGCTGTGCTATTCTGTTCGTCTAGGCCAGGCACGGCACGGCTTGGCACGGCTTGGCATGGCATAGTGTGGCGGCACTGCATGGGCACATCGTGCTGTGATTGTTGAGCACTAAAACTTGAAACTAATTTGATTGTAAATACCAATTTGACTGGCCTAGCGTGGCATCTGGCGTGCGAGTGGCATCTGTGGTGGCCGGCCGTGGCCATGGCCATGTTGGTCGTCGTTGCCGTCACCGCTGCCACCGCTGCCACCGCCGCCGGTGGCTCATGCCAATGACGCTGCGCACATTATTTTTCCTTAAATAAACGCTTAACCAACGTTTCAATTTGTTGCCGCTGTCGCGTGAGTAGCGCGCGCGCAAATTAAACGTTTGATCAGCGATAAAAGCCTCAATTTTGTGCACGAAATTAAATTTTGGCGCGCAACCCCACGACTTATGAGCATTAACTAAGCCAGGTCACACAGGCCACGTTAGGTCAGTCCATGCCAACACCCCAAACACACACACACACACACACACATACACACATGTGACACAAAGTGGATTTAATAAAGGCCAACAGCGTTTGCCTAACAGCGAATCCTGAATAGCGCATAGCGAATATCGCTTCATGGTTGATGGCTGATGGCTGATGGCTGCTAGCTGCTGGCTGCTGGCTGATGGGTGACGGTTGGCAGTTGGCAGTTAGCAGTTAGCTGCTAGCGGCTGGGGTACACAACGTATAGTGACAAGAACAATTTCAAACTTGTTTAATTTATTCCACAGATACATGGCAAACGTCTGAACGGTACGGCCAACTCGACAAAGCTCACGAAATTGAGCCCGAACACGCGCTATCACATTTGCGTCATCGGCAACGGTAATTGGCTCTCAGAGCCAGTGGCGAATGCGCTGCAGAGGATTCACTTGAACGACTCGCTACCCGGCTACTCCGCAGCGTCTGCACCGGCGTCTACGTCGTCATCCTCATCCTCATCTTCATTCGCGTCCACATCGTCATCGGCATCGTCATCTTATGCCATGATGATGATGTTAGGCGAAGATACGCTCGGCTATATGCCAGCAAACCAACTACAGCAACATCAGCAGCAGCAGCAGCAGCAACGTCAACGGCAGTTGTCAGCTCAGCCCTATGCGCAATCACATTCACAGTCACAGTCGCTGTCGCAGTATAAGAACGAAGAGGATGAATTAGTGGAACTACTCAAATCGGTCGATGGACAGACGCACACGGTTGGCGGTTTGCTGCATCAGCAGGCGCTAATCGAGAACACCATCATCACGGACAATGCGCTGCAGGAGGTGCTCAAGAACTCGCACATCTCAACCTGCACCGACGTGCAGACTCTGGACTCAACGCCCAGCCTAATCACCGACGAGAACGGCCTCGCGAGCAACGGCTTCATACACTCGATACTGACGCGTCGCCTGGGCCTCATTGTGGGCTGCTGCCTGGGCATTATCGTCTTCATTGTCATGATATCCGTGCTGAGCTATGTGAAACTGAAGAAGCAGCGCATCGAGAATGCAAAACGACAGGCGGCCATGCCGCCCGAGTACATCTCCTATCGCCATTTCTCCATACCCAATGAGGAGCTTAATCGCGCGGGCGGCATCACGAGCGCAGCCAACAGCAGCGCTGCTGGCGGCAGCGGCAGTGGCAGCGGAGCTGGCGGAGGTCTCGGCATTGGTGGCAACACCGCAAGTGGCGCTGCTGGCGTTGCGCACATGTCCAGCGTGCCAAGTGGCATAAGCGCACATATAAGCGGCACAAGTCTGAGCACCAGCACAACGACAACGGCCACGACGCCCATTGGCAGCAGCGGAGGTGCGGCCGGTGTGCTCGGGCTGGCCAGCAGCAGCAAGACTGGCAATAGTCCCATTGTCGGCGCAACACTAGCGACAGACAGCGGCAATCTGAGTGTGGCCAATGTAAATGCAAACGCGAACGCACGCCCGAATGAGATCGTCAGCATTGTGACAAGCAGTTCGGCTGCGTCCGCAGCGTCGCCAGCGGCACCAACGACTGCAAATAGCCACAATCACAATCATCATAGTCATCACCATCATCAGCATCACCAGCATCAGCACCTACATCAGCATCATCCACATCCGCATTCGCATCCGCAACAGCAACAGCAGCAGCAGCAGCAGCAGCAGCCATCGCAGCCGTCGCAGCAGCAGCCGCCCCACAACTCGAACATCTCCGGTTACATGGCGGCGGGCGTGGTGCTTAACACGAACCATTTGAGCGTCTGTTAGTTGCGTTTGAATTTGTGCAATTCATTTTTATTCAAATGAGCTGAGCAGAGTGTCGCTGCTCCTTGTGCGGCTTGTGCGCCTTTCGCTGCTTACACTGCTTTTGCTCTATCATTTCCATTTTGTGCGTCGTGCGCCATTTGGTTCGGTTTGCCTGCTGGCCATATTCCTTTTTTGGTTTTGGTTTCTTTGCCTTTTTCTTTTTTTTCTTTTTTTTTTTTCTTTTTATCCATTTTTGTCTTCTTTTTTGGGCAATTGTCTCTGCTGCTGCTGCTTCTTGGCGCATTGTCGGTTTGTATTGCTGCTGCGGCGGTGCTAAGGCGGCAGCTCATAACTGTGTAAATAAGCTGCAAAAGGATTATAGCATACCTAAGCACAACGTTTAATGTGACATGCCCACGACATTCGCGGACTGCTGGCCGGGTGTTTCGTTTAAAGGTGTGCGCATTTCAATGAATGCGACTGTAAGTCTGTCAAAGTAATAAAATCGATTTTTGTTTTTTTTGTATACCTTTTTTCGCATTTTTACTAAAATATTTGAATTAAGAAATTTTATGCAAAAATTAGGCAAACAATGTATTTTTTTTTTTATTTTTTTTTTTTGAATGAAATGTATGTGCAAGTTAATTAAAATCTACACTGAAACAAAAAAGGCAACTTGAAAATGAAATAATGTTTAAATATATTTTATGTTAATACAAAGCGAATTTGTAACTAGGTTAGTGATATGCAGATGTTTCGTTGAACGTTTATGTTAAATTCTTATTATTACATCTAACGACATTAAATATTAAAAATATTAAAAGAAAAACCAAAAATGGAAATCGCTAGTTATATAGATAAATATTCATTAAAAAGACGTAACTGTAAATAATGCATGCCAAAAGCCAAAAGCAGCAAAGAGCGAAATCAAAGTAAGTAGCTAAAAATATATGGCATTTGCGGCAACACTTCTGCTGCCTGGCATTGCGGCAAATGTAATGCAATGCAAACTAATTGATATGTGACAAAAAAAAATAAAGACAAAAACTAAAAAAAATTGTGCATACCCTTCACATCCAGCCCCTAAGCTAAGACGGCCTTTATTATTATTGCAGGCTGCAAACTTTGCGTAAACACATGCATGCATACATATGTATGTGCAATAAAAAAAACACAGGCAAGCACATGCTGTTTAATTTTGAATTATTTTTATTTTGGCTAAAGCAAGCTAATGACCTTTTATACACTGTAAGCAGATTGCAAAAAATGGCAATGGCAGAACTTGGTGCATACTTTCAGGCTTCACATTTTTGGCTATTGGCTATTTTCTGCATCTGATGGGAAACGGAGATTTGCTAACCTAGTTCGGGGTGAAATGACGAATACTTGGTCTTGTCACGGAGTTCAGTCTTTCGTCTTTTTTATCAAAGCGGTCGCTTTTTATCTGCTGCTTATGAAGGCCTGCTTTGTAATTGCTTAAGTCGCCGAGCTGCGATGTAAAGGGTAAAATGAAGCAACGGTTTAGCCGTACTCCATGTAATTTTTTTTTTTTTTTTTTTTTGTTTGCATGGACTTAATTGTAAGCATAAAACTTTTTTTTTAGTGTAATATGTAATAAGTGAAAAAGAAATCAAACAAAAACACTAGTAAAAGTTATAAAACCAAAAAGCACACGACAAGTGACAAAGCTAAGACAAAAAACTTAGTAGTAAGCGCTAAAAACATAGAAAATAAAATAATACAGAAAAGACAGAAAGATAGAAAGAAGCAAAAGAAAATACTTAGCCAATAACGTTAAATTAAAATTGAAACAAGAAAAAATGATAACACAGAAAAATGACTAATTTTAGGCCTAAGTAAGAACTCAAAGAGTTTCATTTGTAAAATGCAGCATTTTTTTAAATCATTTTGTTTTCAAACTAATGCAAAAATGCACATAATTGAGAATAAATACGAAACACAACAAAAAAAAAAAAGTAGCTTTAGTCCAATAGATAAAAAACAAACTAAAGTTGCTGCGAATGGCATGCGCATATTTATAGAGTATAATATTAAATAACACAAAATACAACTTTCAAAGAAAAAGTTTTAATAAAACTGACAAACAAAGCAGCATTACCAGACAAATATTCTGAAAGAGCACAGCGGGAAAGCTGCAAGCAAACAATGCAACAATCGAAAAACTAAACAAAGGCAAACTGAAAATCAAAATGAAGTCAATGCTGCAGACATGTAAGCACATTGAGACAAAGCACAATATGCGCAAACTTTAAAAATATTAAATCAAAAAATAAATGAAAACTAACATAAGGAGCGAAAAACATAATACATAAATAAACAATAAAAATAAAAAATCAGTTACGAAACTTTATAGAATAAAAACAGGAGAGCTGCCCTGCATGCAAGACCCATGCAAAGTGTTTAGTTTTATTTGATACTAATTTAATGCAGACAGGACATTAAGTCGAAGAGACGCAATAAGAATTTACAATATGAGAATATGCAACTATGGAAATAGTTAATAAAAACTAAACAAATTAAAATGAATTATATATTGTATATGAAATAAGTGCAAGCAAAACGAAGCAAACCTATTACAAATAAAATCAGAAGTAAACGAACTTATAAAGCAAAACCAAAAAAATAAAATAAACTGAAAGAAAAAAAAAAACAAGCAAAAGAAAACAAAGCAAAAAGTAAATCAAAGAAAATAGCAAACCATAGTAAGCATGCAAAGCGACTGCGTAAGCAAAACAAAATAAAAATTTAGAAAAATAAAACACAAATAAAAAAAAACAAACAAATCAACAAACGAAATATGCAAGAAGCGGCAAAAAAAGCAAATTTAATAATAATAATTCAAAAGCAACTGAAATGCAGAGTAAAACAAAATATGCATAAAATAATTAATGAATTATGTATTTAATTAAAATAAAAAAAAATTAAAAAAAAAAAAAAACAAACATTGTCGTTATTTTATTTGATGCTTTGTGCGTCGATTGTGACAGAAAGCAGTTAGTAAAAAGGAAAAAAAAATAAACAAAACAACTCAAAAGCAACTAAATAAAATCAGTCAAGTAAAAATTTAAAAAAAAGTAACGCGGCATCGCATGCGTGACAGAGTACGCGCCTACCAATGGCAAAATGCAGACAGACCAACACGCCGTCCGACAGACAGACAAACAGACAGACAGACAGAGAGGCAAGCAGGCAGAGTTCAGAGACAAATGCACGTATTGCAGTTAGCGAAACGGATGTGTGCTGCACTGCATTGCTCTGCCGCTGGGTGGGCTGTGCATGCTTATGGGATAGTTGTGTACGTGTATGCGTGTATGCGTGTGTGCGTGTGTGTGTGAGTGTATGCATGTGTGTGCGTTAGTAAGTCGTATGAGTCCTACTGAGGACATGCATTGTCGTAGTTTATTTTCAAAATTAAATGGAAATTTCCGCTGTCTTGAGCACGTTTTCTCATCAACGGTATTAAATGCGATGCGGAATTTTAATTAGGCGCGCACACACGTACACGTATACGCACACGTACACTTACGTACATATGTATTTATGTTTGTGTACAAACACACTCACACACACACATACACACACACACACACGCACAAACATGCATACATATGTATCTAGCCAGACACGCCACACAAGCCGACTGCCGACTGCCGACTGCCGTGTGCCGTGTGCCGTGTGCCCTGTGCCATGCCGTTCCGTGCCGATTGCGCAAAGTGCACGATATAAGCGAATTTTGTGCACTGCACGACTGCCAGACCAGAAGACGCAGCAGGCAAGCGCACACACTCCTGCTGCCGCCACAGCTACTTCGGTTCCTGCTACTGCTGCTGCTGCTGTTGCTGCTGCTGCTGCTGAGGCTATGTACGTGGATTTCGAATAAATGGCAGCACGACTCAGTGTATGCCTGCATGGCTGTCTGCCTGGCTAGCTGCCTGTCTGTCCTAACTGGGTGCCTGGCTGGCTGGCTGGCTGGCTGGCTGGGAGGCTGGCTGGCAGAGCAACGCTTAGAATTAAGCAACGAGCAGCGAGCAGATAGCAGCAAGGAGCATGCAGCGCAGAAAGCTGCTAACAATAAGTAGGTAACTTAGTAAGTAAGCAAGTAAGTTGTTTAATTAAAACAAACTTTAATTGGCAAAATTTCCTGCACGATACGTTGGCGACGCTTACATCGGTGTTGGCATTGGCGTTGGCGTTAACGTTGGCTGGTGGCTGGAGGCGTCACTTCCTCGCCGAACAGCGCCTGCAGTGCGACCGTGTATGGTAAGTTTTCGGCGGGCTGGCATACATGGCGGCTCATATTAATTGCGGTGTCGTCTAACAAACGAAACGCGCGTGAAACGCATGCGACTTAATTGCGTTTTACACGCTGCCTTGGCTCGAGGTTTGCTCAAGCCAAAGTAATAGCTTTGATTGCAATTTACGTTTTTTTTTGCATTTTGTTTTCTTTACTTTTGTTTTGCTGCTATTAAAATGGCACTTCGATTTGTGCAAACAAAGCAGCCCAGCCCGCACGCAGAGATGCAACGCGGAAGCTGCCTGCGCACTCGTTTTACGTTTTCCATGCACATTATCGTTGGACTATGCGCTGGCCAAGGGGAAGAGTTGCATACTTTTGTGCGCACTGCCAAAGCAAGCACAATGTGAATTATTAATAAGTAATAAACTAACAGCACACAATGCTATATTGTAATAATATTTGAAAATAAAAAATAAAACATGACAAAGGAAAAAAAAAACAAAAATAAAAACCAAAATAATAATAAAATGATAAAGAATAAATGAAATGACGCACAAGGAATTTTCTGCTGTTGCTTGTTGAAGCTGTTGTAAATACAATCGAAACAATTTATGAAATTAAAACATTGTTTATACAGTTTTACGCCACCAACAACAACAATACGAACAATAGCAGCATCAATGAGTACAATACAAACAAAAATGAACAAAATGAAAATCAAAGAAAACAGCAAGCCAACCCGAAAAACAATTGGCATAACAAAATAAAGTGCAACTGGCAAAAGTTGAAGACAAGCAGACAAGTAAGCAGCCATCAGCAGCAGCCATCAGCAATAGCCAACAGCACGCGGCAGCAGCAGCGGCTGAGAAAAACAAAACCGATTTCAATGCAGCTATGACGAAGTCATCGTGCGCTTCCTTAACTAATGCGAGACTCGTGCTAAGCTTACAGTCAAACAAACTTGCGGCGCCACAAAGAAAGCATATGCAATAGCATTATCCATATGTGCATACACTCGAAAAGCTCCCACAAATGTAAGCCACTTAACTGAATAGTTCCATCTTTCCGCACAGCACTTTTTATTCTCAATTGCTTCAAGCATACAGGATAAGTGCCTCTGACGTTTGCTGCGCCTTTGAATCTGATTTCAAACCTGTATCTGCATTGCACTCTGGACTCCCTACCTTCGACTTAGGCAAATTTAAATATTAACTAGCCAATAAATGCAATATTAAAGTGAAAAAAATAATAAAATTGTGGTCCATTTAAAAACAAAGCGACATATGTGCTCCACATATGGTTTCCGTCTGCTGCGAGTTAGCAACAGCAGATGTGTGTGTATGTGCGTGTGCATGGGTTATTTGCTATTTGAGCACACTGACGCTTGCAGTTTAGCTTAGGCAGGCATATGCCACAATCGCAAAGGGCTTTTCTGCGTCAGGGGCACACAAATGGCATCGGAAAGTGCTGATGACAGGCATGTAATGTGTGCAGTGTGCAAAGGCGGTGACGACAACAATATTAACAACAACAACAACAACAACATGAGCATCAGCTAACAAACACACGCACACACACACAAACAGAAAAATAAACAAACAAACTGACAGACAGTCATACAGATAAACAGCCCGACAGCCAGACAGACGGGCAAACGGACAGACAAACGGACAGTGAAACAGGCAAACAAGCCAAGCGGCAAAGGAGCAACTTTTGTGAGTACCGAATTTTTTGTTTTGGTTTTCCCCGTTTTTCTTTTCTATTTGTTTTTCTTTTTTTTTTTTGTTTGCTTTTATTTTTTGATTTGCGCTTTTTTTTTACGAGTGCCTTTGCGAATGCGCGTTTAAAATTCATTACTCACAGCGAGTTATCCAAACAGTAATAACAACAACAACAACAACGAATGCAACAACAGGAACAAGAACAACATGCCATGCAGCGGGAAGGACTATCAGCGTAATTGTAAACTTTGATAATTTTTCATGCGCTGCATACATGCGCTGCACTGCCGTCCTCCAGCCCACCAAGAGGCGGCAGCAGCAGCAGCAGCAGCAGCAGGAGCAAGTGTTGCCGCCGCTGACTGACAGTCTTAGGCAATGCGCGCGTGCAAATATCAACAACATATTTTCGGCAAACAAATGAAATAAATACGCGAGCAGTAGCACAACAACAACAACAACAACAACAGCAACAAGAAAGACAACTACAACAGAAAACAGTTGTGCAATAGAAATGCGCGGACCGGCAAAAATATGTAAAAAGGCGAAACAGCAAAACAAATGCCAAAAAGGCAACGAAAAAAAAAAGAGAAAATAAAATTCAAAATTTAATAAGAATTCAACGCGTTGGCGTGTGCCGCTGCCTGACTTACTGTGTCCGTCTGTCCGATTGTCCGACTGTCTGCATGTCTGCCTATCTGTCTGTCTGTCCGTGTAGATACGCGACCATGGCCACGCAAGCATATTTGAGCAATAGATTTGTTTGCTTGTTGTTTTTTTTATTGTTGTTGTTATTGGTACTTTTGGTAGCGTTTTTGTTAATATTTTTTCTATTTTTTCGCTAAAGGCAAAAAGGTAAAAACTTCATATTAAAACCAAATAAACAACAAAAAAATCGAGAAAGAAAAATTCAAACTTCCATGCACGGCGTATGAGTGATATGACATTTTAAGCGCCCGTTTATTTATTTCATTTGTGCTGCTTTTGTTTTACATTTGTTTTAACTGTTTCTCGTTTCTTGTTTGTGTGTGTTTGTTTTTTTTTTTTTTTTTTTGTTCATTTTTCGTTTTTCTTGAGTTGCATGTGTTTTTGCCTTTTGCTATCAACTCAGCTCAGCTCACTGCAAACAAATTGGCGCAAAAGTTGCAAAAAGTTTTTTGCACAAATAAAACATTTTTTCTCAAAATTAAATAAAAATGTTCAGCGAAATGAATAAATAAAATGTCAAGCGTGCAGACAACAACAATAACACGAAAGGAATAGCGAAAAAGGAAAAAAATTATTTGAAAAAATAAAACAACAACAACAACACAAAGAAAATCGCGACTCGAATAAAATTTATGACTAGAATTTTTACACAAAACCTATGTTTTGGCATGCGGCCATGCATTCATTGTCCTTTTGCCTAATATAGTTTGGCCAATGTACATACATACACACACACACACACACACACACACACATACTTACATGCATTTAGCAACATATGCACATGCTCATATATACACACACACACACACACACACGCACACACACATGCATACTCACAAACTGCTTACGTATACATATATGTATTTCACGTTCTTTGGTCTTTTGTTTTTTGTTTTTTGTGTTTTCAATAAATATTTTTGGCGAAAAATAAACTAGCCACTTGTCTGTCTGAACTGTCTAACAATATACATATACTAAACTAAACTAAAGCCAACAGTCATGCAGCCTGCCTGACTATCTAAGCGACTGTCTGTCCATGCGTCCCTGCGACTGACCAACTCGCACACACAGAGCCAAAGACACATGTGGTGTGCGCGTACTTTGTGCGCTTCATTGATTTAATGGAAAAAGTTTTTCGGTCAGTTTTCTGTGCGCATAAAATAAAAATCGCACAGAAAGCACTAAAACCGGAAAGCGAAAAAATTAAATGGTCAGCTGCGTCGTGTTGTCCCACTGTCCCACTGTCTCACTGTCCCACTGTCCTGTTGTCCTGCTGTCGTGCTTTCATGCGCTGCTGCTCGTTCTCGTGCTCATCCCCGCTCTTTATAGTAATTCAATAGTTTTGTGGTGTTCATGTGAAAAATATGTTTTCAAATCTGCTTTCCACTTTACTTTATTTCGCTTTTATATGGTATTTGTTTTTTTTTCTACTGTATTTTTGTTTTGCTGTCAGTTAAATGAAAACTATGACAGTGATTCATGCGCCCATTTTTCGTTAGTGCCAATGCACACACACACACTTACACACACATGCACATGACTGCGATATGATTGCGCTTATGCTTGCTGTTAAAAAAATTACATTTCAATCTTTTAAACACAATTTGATTTCGGCATTAACACAGCAGCGCAGTGGCAAGAAACCGGAGACGTTGGCAGTGCATCATTTTAATTGGAAGTTAACCCGCAGCCAAAGAAAATTACACTGCGGCGAACATACCATGTATATTATTGCGTCTAATTGTTAATGGCTATGCTGTGCAGTATCCGATTTCATTGGTTTCAGCTGGCACGCATAACGCATACGCACTGTTGCCATGGCACTCGCTGCAGCAATCAGCATTTGTATGCGGGCATTTGTTGCATGCGAACCATCCCATCCGCACGGTGCACGAGCGTGCGGGTAAGCGTGTCTGTTTGTGTGTGTGTGTGTGTGTGTGTGTGTGTTAAGGAAAATTACATTAGTGGATTAGCAGCAGCAACAGCTGCAGCAGCAGCAGCCACTGTGGCACTGTGGCACTGGCTGTGGCAGCAAACGTCGACGTTAGTCAAAACATTGACGTGCAAGCGGCGAAAGAGCGACTGAATGACTGACAAACCGACTGACAGAGACGCGCACACTTCGCCGGAATGCGTCTCTGTGTGAGTGTGTGTGTGTGTGTGTGAGTGTGTTGGTATGCGGCTTGTTTGACAAGGAAATTCCATTAAATATTCAAGCTTTAAATTTTGCATGCACAAACGGCAAAAGTCAACAGCAGACCAAGGCAGCAGCAAAGGCAACAGGAGCATCAGTAGCACCAGCAGCAGCAGAAGCAGTGACTGTGGTGTATGTGCAGGCTCACTGGCATTCTTGTACACTTGTTCGTGTCGAGCAGTCTATGGCAACAGTAACAGTAACAACAACAACAACAACAACAATTGGCAACAACAATGACAAGAGTTTAAACTTTTTATTCTTTTCTGTTAAATTTTTTTCTTGGTTTTTCTGCTGCAAGCATCGCGACAACAAAACCGTGCGCATTGTTACGAGACTCGCGCAAGATGCTGTGATAAATGACCATTACATAAATTTTCATTTCGCAACTCAATCTGCGCTACACAAACGGTTTGTCTGCTCATGTAAATTGATTGCACTTACCTCTAAGCAATAGCAATGACAACAGCAACAGCAGCAACAACAGCAACAACAACAACAACAATTACAAATAACACTAATAAATAAACAACAATAAATACGAAGCCATTGTTATAGCAATTGGGAAAAAACAAACAAGAAACGCGCGCGATTCGTGCGCGTTTTCTGCATCCTGGCACGGTTAAGTGAACGCATTGAAAGTCTTTTATACATATAGCATAGTGAGTAGCATATTAGTGCACTTTACAAACACACACACACATACATACATACACACACACACACACACACATACCCATACACATAGCTGCCCATATGCATAAATCAATTATAATCCCCTCACTGTGGGTGTCCCCCCTCCTACTGCATTCTTAATGCCAATGCATTGTGTATGGCGCACAATGAAAGTGAAAACTTAACAAAAAAGGCGCAGTAAGTTTACATTTTTTGTTTGCTTCTTTTTTTTTTCATTTTGTTTTTCTATTTTGGTCTTTTTTTTCCCGTTTTCGTATTAAACACATACTTAAAGTTTTCGCACATGAACTTCGAGCAGTTGTTGACGGCCAGAGTTGGTAGCCAGCCAGGCGTGGCAGTGGAGTTAAAGTTGTGATGTGTTACGCGCATAATGAAGGCAAATGCGGCAAGCTGAGTGTGGCGGGCCATAGCCACCCAGCCGGTGGGGGGGGCGGGCAATAGAGCCCAGAGAGTCACGCGTCTGCCTGCCAGTGGAGTGTTGAAGATTTACAACGCACTAAGTCAAAGTTTTACAGCAGCTATGGCAGAAGCAAAGCCGAAAGACACGAAAAGAGCCAGAGTGCAATGACGTGGAGGAGCAGGACAGGACACGGCAGGATACGCAGGCAAAAACTAATGCCAGCAACGCATGTGAAAACATGAAAAGCAGTTTCGGTTTACTTAAAGTTTAAGTAATAAAATTTGAATGAATTCAAATAAAATCAACACAACGTCAGTCGTGCCCGGACCCGGAGCCATGCACTGCGTATGCCATTACCGCTGCCCCAGTGGCTGCGGCCGCCGCTCGGGCTTTATTTGCGTTGGTCCCCCACCCTCCCGCAACTCCCCACTGCAGATGATAGCAAATAGTCGTACTTGGCATCTTCGTCGCTGTGCAGCAGCCATCGCACTCGGATTCGCACTCACAATGGCAATGGCAAACGGCTAAAGTTGAAGCCAAACTTCGCATTTGCCTATAAAACTGCTCTCGGCAGAAGATTTACGCACATGCGAATCCAAATCCGAATCGGAATCCGAATGCGCCTGCTGTCATGCTTTAAGATGTGCTTCGAGTGAAAAAATCTTAAAAGTCCCTCGCGCAGTGACTGTGCAGCACATTGCAGACTACAGCTGAGCAGTGCCAATAAACTGAAATGAAACAAGGATGACTGGCAGCAAGGCTTTGCTTGATTAACTAACCATACAGGAGCCGTATAAAAACGACTCAAGGAAACTTGCCATGGCGCAGCGCATATCTCTGGCAAGATGCGTGAGTCGCATCTGCAGCGTTGGACACGTTCTGGCTGCTGTGTCCTTAGCACCAGCTCCTGATGAAATCACTTGCACACAAAGCGTCGCTCGACATTGACCCGCCCAGTTAATTGATTCCTGCACAAATTGGCTGCCTGCGCAAGCGACGCTGACTTAGCTGCAACATTGGCACATCAATCGATGGGCAGGATCTGCACTTGGCGTTAATTGAATGTGCTGCATCTGTTGTCCTTTCACGCCATGCCTACAGCTGCAGCCAATCGTTGCTTCATTAGCAGCAAAGTCAAAAAGAAAAACAAAGAAACAGAAAATGCAAATTGGAAACGTTAATGATTTGACCAATACAATTTTCAGGAGACTTGTTGCCGCTTATGCACGCATGTGGGGTCACAATTGTTAATATGAGCGACAAATGACAAGGACACTTGCTCCACCGCTTGGTATGTGGTGGCCAAGTCACCGGCTCATGTGGGTCCCTGCTGACGTCTGTGTGGGGTCTTTCGATGCTCTAAGCATGCAGGTACGCTGCCAAGGAGCCAGGCAAAGGGCAACTGCGGCTGCATGCTGCCATTGCTGGCATTGCTGCTTGCCGTTGTTGCGTCGTCGTCAGTTTGATGCCGTTCTATAATGAAATTTACATATTAAAGTACTTTCTTGTTTTCTTTGTGGCAAATGTGCAAATACTGCTGCATACTTTAGGGTGCTGCCCGCCCACACACTGAATTTGCGCCATCCCCATGTCAAGCCGAGCCACGTCATTCTACGCCAAACCACGCCAATCCACGCCACGCCACGCTACGCCACGCATCAAGTCAAGTCAGGTTGTGCCGTAGCGTGTCGTATCGACTCGACTTAAAAAGCATCCTGCCGAATTTTCACATTGATTTGCAAATTTTCTGCTTGACTACGTAACAGTGCCTTACCGTGCCTTGCCGTGCCACATATGGTAGCAACATTCGGTTGAGCTGGCAGCTTTGAGTTTGCCAAAGCCAATGCCAGCAACAGCAACAGCAACAGCCACAGCCACAGTAAAGGCAAAAGCAACAGCAACAGCAACAGCGCCGCAGCTACAGAGGAATAACAATGGCGGCTGCGTTGGCAACGTCGCAGCCAACTGTGCCCACTCGGGCTGGAGCAGACTCAGACAGGGACTCAGCTGCGACTACGGTCTTTGTCTCCATTTCCGTTGAAGTCTCCGCCTGCGTCTCCGTCGCCGTCCTCGTCTCCGGCTCAGTCTCAGTGACGGGCTCGGTGTCAGTTGCCCGTTTGCCAGCGGCAGTTATTGGCTTTTTGGCCACAATGACATTGATGCTGCTGACATGCGGCGCGTGTCACTCACACCGCTAAAGCCACTCCCAACTGACTACACACACATGCACACACACACTCATCCACGCCCTTGCCCATGCATCTGCTGTCATCGCACACACATTCCCATCGCAGCGCATGGCACATTCATTGGGTGTGTGAGCGTGTGTGTGTGTGTGTGTGTGCGTGTGTGTCTCTTTTGGCTTTGTCTTCTCGCTAATAATTAAATCAACTCATTTCGGTTCATTTGTCCTGCGCAGTTTGCAGCGTGAACTAAGCAAATAACGAAACTCGCCCAAACTAAACTAAACTAAAACGATTTCAGTGCTTCCGTTAGCAATTTACGTCAGCCCTTGGCAAATCGCAGCCTGGCCCAAGCAACGAACTCAGCAGCATCAGCAAATACCTAAGAGATGTGCGCCATGTGTTTGTCCATGTTTGTCATCGCTTCTGTCGTAATTTGTCATTATCGCCATAATCATCATAATCATCATCATCATCATCTTCATCAGCAGCAGCAGCAGCAACAGTAGCAGCAGCGGATCTGCATTATTCAAAATGCTGTCAGTCAGTTATTTATTCACATCGTCCTTCGTGCTGCAGTCCGCTGGCCTGCTTACATATGCACTTACATGTTTGCCATTATGTTGCGGACCAACTTGGCTGCGTCGGCTGCTCTGGCATCCTTGGAATTATAATCGCCTGGCAAAATGCTGTTATCGTCCTTTGTGGTAGCAACACAAATTTACAATTCTTCTTCATATATGCCCAAGCTTTAAGCGGCTTAACTCGAACTTTGCTGATACGCAATCTGCTCTATGCATAATATCACAGCATATGCTCAGACTCTCTGATACAATCTGACCGCACAACTGCGGAATCTGATTTACCTGCTCTCTTGCCAGCCTTGGCCTGGAGCAGTTGGCCCGGCGTCACTTCGTAATTGTCATGTCCTGTGTCCAGTGACCAGCGACCAGTAACCGGTGATCAGTCAGTAGCGTTGGCGCTTAGCAGCTCAGCTGTTGTCCTGGCCAGCCTGCTTAGCAAGTGTAAACGATTAATGGAACTTCATCAATATTAACATCAGCAACAGCATCAACTCATCAACTTTGCCCTTCACAGCCACAGCTATTCGCTCGAGGCAATATTCCTGCTTCGGTTGCTTGCATCCTGTTATTGTCGTCCCATTTCATTGGCTGCTCTATCTGTCCTGTATTCGTACTCAACGCTCGTTGAGAAAACTTTCTGCTTCTTCGTAGCTCCTTGTGTGGTTTTTCTTACTCTCAGACATCTGAACATAAACCGATGACATATAAGTTAATAGGCGATTCGTTGAACTGTTTCGTTGTGCCTACGGCTGTGAATCCCATTGCGGTGCAGTCGGACCGCGTTAGTTGGGTGCCTGCCTTGCTGCTCAGCATCTATCTGGCTGTGGTCTGTATGAAAGCCGAGTTCCATCAGATCTCTCCCGTGGCATCCACCCATATTTGGACTACGGCTGAGGCACTCATGTGCTCCGAGGCTGGGCCAACTGGCACTTGGCTGTTGGATATTGAAAACTTCTCCGCCAAACCGGCAAAGTTCGCTTCATTTAAGCATTTTTAATGCTTTTATACCCGTTTACTTATTTACTTTGTGTATCTGCGCTTTTGTATCTCAACTGATGCTCGGTCTGCTGCTGTAATGCGTGCATTTGGCCATTATCTGTCTTCGCTGTCTTGGCTGTCTTGTCTGTCCTTGCGGTACTTTTATGTTTCCGCAATAATTTCTCTGCTGCTTTTGAGCAATTTAGCAGCTCGTCTTTATCTTCTTTTACTGCTATTTGGTCCTTCATCGACTGTTGCCGCTGCTGCTGCTTCCTTTGATTATCATTCTTGTTGTTGCTGTGCTTCATCGTCATTTCATTTTACTTATGTTTCTTTCGCTTGCTGATGACGTTGCGTGCGCTTTGTGTTAACGCCAAATGAGACGCCGCCGCAAACTGCAGCAGAGCACAGCAGCGTCGCCGCATGCCAAGGAGCAGAAGCGGAACGACAATTGAGGAAACTATTATGCGTTATGTAAATTAAACTTGCATCAAGCGTAAACCGCAAAATTGTATTAGTGCATGCCACCCATGCCATCCACACCATCAACTCAACTTGTGAGTGCGCTTGTGGGTGACTTTGTGGGTGCGCTCATTTGATTCGTCTTGATTATTATTTTAAGCAATTTCCTTTCATAAGCTTTATCGCCTGCAAAGAGCAGCAAAACCATGGCATCCAAATATTCCATTACACGCGCATACATTCAGGCACACACACACACACACACACACATACACACAGAACATATCAAAGCTATGAAAGAAAAAAGGAAAGAAAAACATACAAAAACAATATGTAAATAAAAATGTTAAATGCAAAAGAAATCTGTCGAAAAAGCATAATTTACATATAAATGCGTTGCCGATAAATGCTTTTGCTTGTGATTTTACTTTCTACGACATTTATCCTTTGGCCGAGGACAGTCGAGCAAAGCCACACAAAGCCGACTCGAGGACAGTCACGCATTCATCGTTTATGAATTGAACAGTTCCAATGCGGCTTCGCAACGTTTCCCCTTGCTCTGCTTTGCTTGCCAACACTCACAGAACCGCCGCCCCAACTCGCATCCACGCCACTCCTCTCAATTGTTGCGCAAAGTGGAAAGTGGAAAATCATTTTGACATTTTTATTTACACAAAACGCATTTGTCGGAAATTGGCACAAAACACAATAATCTAAATACAAAAATACACAATACAAAAGAAAATCAAAAAATAAAAAAACACAAAAGACAAAAATAAAAACATAAAAAAGGCAAAATAGAATAGAGAAGGAACGCTTAGAAAAACGCAGGCAGCAAAGCATCAACAAAAACAGAGGGAGGCTGACCTAAGCGCAAAGGACACTTTGTAAAGCATCCTGCTGCGGCGGACTCGAACGTCCTTATGTGTCTTGAAACGTCATGTCACATGCGAGTATAAGTGAATAAAATTGTAAAGCAAATCTGATATTACTTGAAGGCACATAGCCAAAGTAAATTCCATAGTACCCACACACACACACATATGTAAGCCAAATTAAACGACAGGATGAACTATTCCGATTAGCTGGCATACCAACATACAAATGTATTCCTCATACAAAGAGCATCAGCCTTAAAAAATATTTATCCTGATAATGCCAACTCAACCCAAGGAAGAAGATGTAGATTCCATTTGTTTGCTTGCAAGAATCAAAATTAGTTGACATGCGCCATAGGCTGCACGACAAAAGCAAAAAGAAAGCGAGAATCCCTTTGACAATTAACGAGCGCACAAGTTCTTGGATGCACAGCGCACCAGACAAAGGACAAGCGAATGACAAGTGGCGAGTGTCGAGTGCCGAGTACCGAGTACCAAGTGCCGAGTGCCCAATTGCATGCGCTGAGCGCCGCGACTCGTCTGACTGGGACAAAGCATTCCTCTCCCGCTGACTCTGCGTGTGCTTTGTGGCATAACGAGAACGGCTTGACGCCATCCACAGTACAAAGGCGTGGATGCAGTCCTTGGCTGCGTGCAGCGTGGCAAACATTTGAACTGACAACTCGTTGCCTGATTATCTTAACACGTTAACTGCCTGCAAGAAGTTAATTGCGTGCCTTGAGGCGCAGGCCAAGCCAAGCGTGCGCACGCTTAGCTTAGCACGCACTCAGCCAACTGCTGAGCATTTCATGCATGCAACATTCCATCATTGCCATCATTGCCATCATTTCCAGCATTTAGACAGTCGCTCATTATGCATGTGAATGTGAGTGCGCCCACAAAGCGCACACAAAAGCGCAGCCAGATGCAGGCGAAATGGTGAAATGACGAAGATAGTGCGGCACAATGCAGGCGCCAAAGCGCAAGTGGCACTTGAGTCTGAATGAAAGTAAATGGCAAAGGCATAATGCAAAAGAAATCGAGGCGGAAGTGTGAAAATGAACGCACACTTGCTGTTAACTGCGTTAAGCGCTGCAAACTGCAACAACAACCACAACAACAACAACAGCAGCAGCAGCGGCCACAAACATTATAATAATACAAAAGCGCAAGGCAAATTAGTAACAGCAGCAGCAGCAGCAGCCACAGCAGGAAAGAAACGAAGCGAAACGGAAAGAAATGAAACGAAACGAAAAGAAAAGGAACGCAACACTTGCAGGCATATAGCAGCCAACAACAACAACAACAAAAACAATGCGCACAATGAGCACATTGCATGGCATCGCAAAGCAATGCAAAGCAAAGCAACGCAAAGCAACGCAAAGCAGAGCAGAGCAGCGCAGCGCAGCACAACGCAACGCAAGGCAGCGAGGCAAGGCAGAGCTTCGCATCGCATCAAGTTGAAAATGAAGAAATGTGCAAAGTATAAATTTTCTAACCGCACTAAATGAAACACGCAAAGTTGCGGCAAGTTTCCGGTCTTGTGGCTCTTTTGTGCTGCCCGAGACGTCTATCCGCGCTACACCCGCCACGGCCCTGGACCGCACACCCAGACCCACTCGTGCAGGCAGCAACTCACTTGGCGTAGGCACTCAACTTTTTACTGACGTGTTTCTTTTCAGTTGACATTTTTTTCCCCAGTCAAATTATTGTTTTTTTTTTTTTACATTTTTTGTTTGTTTTTTTTTTTGTTTTTTTTTTACTTTATGTTCATGTCCTGCTTTTCTTTCGACGACGAATTTCTGTGCACGGTGTGTGTGTGTGTGCCGCCTTTGCTTATAACTAAAATGTTCCTTGTCTCAAATACTCATTATGCATACACAGGCAGTGGGCATGTGGGTGTCTGTGTGAGTGTGCATGGGTGTGTAATATGTACATATGCACACACACACACACACACATGCCTGCGCATGCCTCACTACTGAGTCACTTTCAGTAAGTGTCTAAGTGCACTTGAGCTACAATTAGGGAAGTTATTCTGAATGTTTTAAAGACAAATGAATTTAATTAAGATTTTTGCTTTCAGTTTCAGACTCTTCTGATGGCTTTTCCTTTATTTTACTTTTTAGACGTTTCTCGTTTTTCCTTTTGCTCGTTTGCCTTCTTCTTTTATTTATTTTCTTTTAATGTTCTTTATTATTGTATAGTTTCTGTTTGTGTGTGTGTGTGTGTGTGTGTGTGTGTGTGTGTGTGTTGTTTTCTTTGGTTTAAAGCCATGCGCCGCCAGCATACTTGACCTCGCATTGCAAACTGAGCACATTGAGTGGTTTCGTGCGCAGGACAATGCTCCTGTATGCCATGTCTTTTGCCTGATGGCTCGTAATTAAGCATGCAATAAGTCAAATACACTTTTGATTTCTGTGTCTAATATGCGTCTTTGTAGTTACAATACACTACGCAGGCAACATTCATCGCAACTTAACGAGAATAGGCAAGTGACTAACTAACTAATTGAAGCAAAGACAAGCCACGGCACTAAGTGACTTAACCCCGAGTGGCGAATAAACGAATCGATCTGGCATGTAAACGAAGATCTCACGATCAAATCGATCACGATCTCGTGAGTAAACGGATTATAAATGACAGTTGAACTAATTTGAGTGTCACCAAACCTAAGGCACTGAACCCTGCCTGTTGACCATTGCTTATTTTTCCCAGTGCATATCAGCGGAATTCTTGATATGTATTTATTCATAATACTTCACATTTACCTATATGTGAAATTCAAGTGCACTTTCTTTTTTCATTTTTATTATATTTTCCAGCAAATAAGTCATACGTAGACTGCATTACGCACAAGTGCCTATGCAGGCCCTCCGCAAGAGCAGCCGGACTGGCAAACAATTGCTTCCCTTTAGTCGAACAAAGTGCGCACAGGAGCTCATTAGCGACGCACGTAGCGCACCCGAAGCGTGCCAGACCTAACTGAAATGCATTGTACTTGTGTCTAATTGTCGCAAATTAAATTGTTGCGGCAAGCAACCCACCGAGCCACAAACGTAGGCACGCAAACGGGTGCGGCCGAGGCCGAGGCCGAGGCAAAGGCAAAGCAAGCCAAGCAAATCTAAGCCAAGCCATGCCAAGTCAAGTCAAGTCGACAGGACAGGACAGGACAGGACAGGCCAGGACAAAAGGACACACACACTTAGGATAACTTAGTCTATTGACAATAAATCACAACTTTACAAATTTTATGAAAAACTTTTGCCAGCAACTTTACTCGCCTTGCTGCCAGTACTGCTGCCTTTGCCTTTGCTGTGCTGCATCTGCCGCCGCCACCGCCACCGCCGCCGCTGCTGCTAATGCTGCTGCAGCCTCTGCCTCTGCCGCTGGTGCTTCTGCTCGTTTCGTTTCGTTTCATTTTGTTTTGTTTCGTTTAGTTTTTATATTTTTGTTGTTGTTGGTTTTTCTTCTTGTGTCTAAGGTTGGTTTTTGTTTCTATTTTGTTGTTTAGTTGCAAAACAACAACAACAACAACAAAAAACCAAAGCCAAATTTAAGAGCACAAAAAGTAAATGTTGTGTGCTACACCCCAAACAAGGCTTCGGCTCGACTCGACTTGACTCGATTTGGCTCGGCTCGGCTGCTGTCCCAGGCTACGTTAGCACGGATTGTGACATTGCCTCAGCAGCTTAGTTGCTGTTGTGTTGTTGCTTCAGTTTGAGTTGATGTTGGTTGTCGGTTGTTGGTTGCTGTTGTTGTTTGTCATCTTCATCTAAGAAGTTATAGTCGACTTGTCTTAGTGTTTTTACAACACATTTTATTATGGTTTTTAGTCGTATGTCGTGCTGGGCAAGCAGCAGCAGCAGCTCAAATTGATATAAGGGTCAAGCATTGGATTCGCCTTGCATACAAGCCCACACACACACACACACACACACATACATGCATGCATCCACACATGCACATATACGTACATATATGCATATGTGACTACATATGGATTTCTATATTTTTCGGCAGCAGGACAAGAGTCCTGCGTGTATTGTGCACACACATACATGTACATTTATACCTACACACACAGACGTAAGTGCATGGGGGAAAGACAGACAGACAGACGGACAAGCATAATAGTTGGCTTCTTGGCCTGCCAGTGCTAATGCAGGCCAAGCAGACGAAACCAAACTTGGAGACGAGCAACTGACCCAGCAACTGGTCACACGTTTGTATACTGCCCGCCTCGCCCCCCACCTGCAGAAAGCGCAGCTCATTTGTACGTATACGCTTGGCCATTCATGCAATTCACTTACTCATTGATTCATTTGCTTGCCTAAGCATCGGACGAGTGCGAGTGAGTGGGCCACAAGTGGCGACTTGACTTGTAACGAAAGGATTTGAGACTTGGCCTCGTCGCGAGACAAGACAACACAAGACGAGAGGAGAGAAAACAAGATGAGAAAAGCGTGAGGCGAGGGGCAGACATGGGTTGCAATGAGTCGATTCGAGTCGAGTCGAGTCGAGTCGAGTCAAGTCAAGTCGAGTTGCGTCGAGTCAAGTGTCCTGGCAAGCCAGGTAATGGTTCGGTGCGCACGTACATGTGCATGCATTGCACCCTGCCCCCGGCACTCCTCTCACTCCACGGTACTCGTGCAGCCCACACACGATTACTGGTTAGGCAAAAGTTTTCTTGGCAATGGGAGCTGCTGGCACATAGGTTGGCCACTGCTCGGCACTAGCAACGGCAACGGCAACGGCAACGCCATCAAGTGAATGAAATTAAGTGTTCGGCATTTTGAGTGGTTTTTAGATTACACACAAGTATAACTTATGCGAGTGCGAGTGTGAGCGCAAGTGCGAGGACGGTGGCACACCGCACGGCTTGCACGGGCAGTCGTCGTCCTGTGCCGGTATGTGATGCTGCCAGAGCAGCCTGCGATAGGCAACGTTTGGCAAGTCTTTGCATTTTTTTTGTTGTCGTTCTTTTTTTTATTTGGTTTGTGAGCTCTTGCGTTTGGCTACTGTAAATTTGATTAATTACTGGGTAATGCTGGTATGCGGCTGAAAATATGCTTATAAAGCTCATTTATTAAACGTATTAAATAGTTATAATTGGCCAAATGCCACTATTAATCATACGCAGCGTTGGCCAAGCTAACGAATCAAATTAAAATCCTGACAATAAATCCGTAACGCATTGAGTTTGTTGTTGCCGTTGAATTTTGCTTTGTTTTTTTTTTTTTTTTTTTAATTTTGTACATTTTGTTTTTCTTTTCTGTGCATACATTTGTGTTTGTTGTTCTTTTTGCATTTGCATTATGTACGTAATTAAAATGAAATATTTTTAGTAAATTATCGTCATTTATGGCAAGTTCGAAAAGGGACATGCAAGGACATTGCAGCGCAGCAACGTAACTCGCACTCTGCCATGGCATAATCAGGAGTGAAAAGTGCGGTTTTGTAAATTTCCGTATTGTGAAAAGTGATTACCACCGCAAGAGGAAACCTCAAATGTATGCAAATGTTTTGCATTATGCCAATGAATCCACATATGCATGCAGCCATTTCCAATTATGATAATCATAATTACAAATGATGATGACGATGATAACGCTGACAATGCTGCAGCTGATGATGCTGACGATGTTGCCGCTGTAACATTGCTGTGCAAAAAATAATAATATCCTGTCATATTGTTGGTGCAGTTCAATTGATTTCTAGTTTCACTCTGATTTTTAAGCCGTTAAATTAAAATTTCATTGCGTGCTCAAAGCGAAGCCATAAATGATTGATTGCTCGATTTACTAACAGCCCCATTTGCTGCGTAATTGTTGGCTTGATTTACAAACCACTTCCTTCACTATTCAATGCAATGCTCAGTTCAATGAATTATTATTTGACATTTAATATATACAAGATGTCAATCACGCGAACCAAGCCAATGCCAATGCTCGAGGTAAGCGCTAGGCCAAATTGGAATATCTCATTACTTATTTCATACCAACTAACTGGCAATTAGACACTTGGCTTGTTGGATCGAGTGCCAGGCTCACTGCGAGACTGCAGTGTAAGCAGCTTGCAGGACATGCACAGTTATGACATATAGGACAATAAAAAATACGAAACTAAACGTGTCTTCTTCTCCTGTTTGCCAAACAAACACACACACACACACACATACACACAGAGCAATGCCAAATCACAGCATATACTTTGCAAATAAAATTCTCAGGTAATCATGTGAGCAGAAGAAAATAAAAACGAATAGAAATAAAAATAAAAATAGAAGCGACAGATGAACAAGGCTGGCTAAATCTGAGCAACAAAGTCTGCACCGCAATGAGGAACCGCCGTTAGTGCCGAGACGGGACCATTGCGCTGCCGATTGAGCCAATGGAGCAAATGAAGATGAATAAAAGTGTTAGCTGCTGGCCTTAGCAATGCACAAAGCGACGTAGTTGAGAAATAAAACTTTATTTGCATTAAAATGTATTCTTTGCATGTATGCAGACGAGTGTATTGTGTGCGTGCACGTGTGTGTGTGTGTGTGTGCGTGTGTATGTCAGCCAGGAAGCAATAAAATGATTTTACTACATCAATGCCAACATGGCAAATCGTGCTGAATTTGAATAAAATGGTTTTCCGTACGTTGCAGCTAAAGCGGATTTTCTGCTGATGCGGCAACGACAACTCAAATGGCGACGACCGAAACGATGACGATGGTGATGGTGTTGGCGATGGCAACGGAGTTGGGGCTGTTGATGCAAATGACTGAGAAAAGTAAGACGAAGCCGACGCTTAAGATGCCGCAGCAGCAGCTGAACGAGAACTGTGCATGATGCGGATGTTGTCGGTATGTAGCATGTGGGCACTGAGTCGTTGGCTGCCGATGGATAACGACGCTTGCGTCAGGCGCTTTAAATGCGCAGCTGGCGACATAACTGCAGGACTTTTATGTCAATTATGCGCACACACACACACACGCTCACGCACACACACACACACATGCCGGCGGAGTTTTGCATTTGTCTGCATGCATGTCTGAAGTCGGTTGTCTGTAGCTATGAACATGGCTGGGTTTGACATTACGCAAAAACGTTTCTGCTAATGCACGCATATTGAAGCAATTTCGCTTGAAATGGTTATCCTTTCCTGCATTGGCACTTCCTTGCTTTTTTACTGCCACAACGCGAAGGACAGTTGCGCCATGGCATTGCTGCTGCACTTCATGTTATGCCTTCAGCCAAGCCAAGCCAAGGCAAGCCAAACCAAGCCAAGCCAAGGCATGCCAATCGTTTTCAGTTGCAGCTTAAATTGTCCGCGTGTTGTGTATATCTGCACGCTACGCCATTTCCGTTTCCGTTTTGCATATGACCAACTCCGCAGTCAACTTCAACGTCAGCGAGAACGCATCAACTTGTACGTAATCTCAATGTCCATTCTTGCGGTTATTTCACACTGTATGTCTGTGTGTGCGTGTATATGTGTGTGTGTATGTGTGTGTGTGTGTGTGTATGCACATTCACATGCGGATATTCAACTACTTCACTTGATTTATTTAATGTCATCATCGTGAATTTTCACAGTTGCTGCATGCAAGCGCCTGTGCACAGGTGTGCCTGGCTGCTGTGTCCTGGCAACTCGCCTTACTCGCCCTACTTGCCTTGCTCGCCTTACTCAGCTTACTGATTGCTGCTTGTCACACTAATAGAATAATCTTGATGAATATTTAATTTAATTCATTTAGAGACGAGCAAGTGGAGCAAGCGGAGCAAGCATAGTAAGTGTGCCACCGGCAGACTGCCAGCGCCACAGACAACGTTAGCCGGCACAGTTGAGTCGAGTCAAGTCGATTTGATGTTGTTGCAGCACAGAGAGGCCTAACGATGGCATTACAAACTTCGACTTGCATAAGTCTGCATTATCTAAGCTTTGGATGGCAACTTGCCGACATACGCTCGCTTGTTTAGATTCCATGTGTACATCATGTCAAACAGACACGGAGGATTGTGGAAACCAGTCGCTGCAAGGCGCCACACCAGCGCCAGTTGAATTTCAAACTTAAAGTCGCCAGTTAAAATAAGAACTTGCAATAAAAAGCATTTCTCGCATGAATATGAAATCGTAGAAAAAGTAAATAGCAAAAAACAAACTTAAATGCATGAAACTCGAATAACTGGCAGTAATAGTTTCAAATAACAAAAACTCAACAAACAATAAGCGAATGATAAATGCCAATAATATTGCAAACATATTCACTGCTTCGGACAATTCGTGCACACACAGGTAAACCAACCAACGGCACGGTACGCAGTACAAGTATCTATGCCATATGCCATAGACAATTCTCGCTGTGACTCGTTTCATTGTGTTTCGCAGTTGTTTAATTCAACAAAGCAGAAAGAATAATATCAACAACAAGAACAACAACAATAAGAACAAGAACAATGAGCATGCTTTATTTCACGCATTTTATTCGTTCATCCATGAGTCCGTCCAATTCGTTAATTTGCACTAATAGCCACGTACATATATGCGCGGTAGCATGTGTGTGCGTGTGTACGAGTGTGCGAGACTAAAAACTCAGTAGTTGGCCTTCATTGCTATTCAACGTACTGCAGTTCGCTCAGTTAAGTTGCAAACTTTGCGTCTCTCTCTCTTCGCAGTGTATGACCGTGCTGACGCGTTTCACTGCACTTCACTACGTTTCAGTTTGTGTTTGATTCGGTTCGGATCGGTTCGGTTGCGTTCGGTTCGGATGCGTTTCGTATTTTTGGCTTGCATGCTTTTTTCGCGCTGCCAATGCAAGTGAGGTGTGTTTGGACAAATATGCAAATTTGTTGTTGCTCTTGTTCTTTCTTAATATTCACACGACCTTATTGTGCTTATTGCTGTTGCTGTTGTTGTTGTTTTTGGTACTTTATGACTATTATTGGGTTTGTTGTTATTGCTTTAACTTGTTTTAGTTGTCATTGCCTTCGTGTAAGCTATTGCCATTCTTATTGTTGCCGTTGCTGTTGTTGTTGCCATTGTCGTTGCTGTCGTTGTTGTTGTTTATTGTTGTTTGTTTTGTGGTTTATTGTTGATATGCCTTTGTGGATTTTATTCATTTGCAATATTTCGTTCACGTGCTTTCATTTTTTCCTTGCCCTCTCTTCTGTTTTTCATGCAATATATTGCACTCACACACGTATACATTATGCAGTTAATGTTGTAGTACGAATATTGTTTTTGTTACCAGCTCGCCTGCATATTGTCTTCGATATAATATTTATAAATGGTTAGATTTAGCTTTGTGCACTTTCATTATTTGTTTATTTTATTTTTTTCTTTTTATTCAAATAAATTTTGTATTACCTTGCCAGTCAAGCTGTGGGAATACCATTAATTTAAGCTATGAGCTTTAAAGTTGTACATTAAGAAAAGGAATTTTCAGTTTGAAAAGCATTTAAAGTTATTGTACTCTTACTTACACATATATAAAATAAAAGTAAAGTTATGCCATGAGAAAACTTATCTAAGTAGGATACACTATAAGATTGGCCCCTACTCGTGCGCGCACTCTTGGCAGAGTCATCATAACGGGTGTTTACAGTAGTAGCCTAAGATGTGTGAACTAACTTACTCACTTAGTACGGCGCATCAGGAGCTGCACGCCAAGAAGCCAGTCTGCATATGGTAATTGGTGTCCTCTGCTGTTTGTATTGAGTTTTTACTTGCTTCTATTAATGGTTTGTCAGTTTTACACTTTGTGCTCTGCGATGGCTTTTGCATAACTCCTGTACAAATCACAGATTCGATCGCATGCTATGACAACAATTGCATGTTTTAATGTTGATAGTCTGTATTTATGTAATAGGACGCATAAACATCGTTTTGTTGTTGCTGTCACAGCTTCGAACATAAAACCAAAAGTAATTTCTTTCAATGTCTTCCCCTCAAAGCAACAATTTTCAGAGTGTTGCCATGTTCTTTACACGTTGTCTGTTAGTTTACGGTATTTTATTTAAATTGTTTTTTGCACATTGACCAAATGAATTCTCAGCTTGTGTGCACGCAGCCAGACAACGTTTTTATTATCCTTATACGCATACTCATACGCATACGCATACGCATAAATAAGAAAATCGTAATTTACACTCATAAAAACAAAAGCAAATAGATAAGTAAATAAAAAAAAAGCAAGAAGAAAATAGAAAAAGCAAAAAAGTTAGAAGCGTAAGTAATCTGATCGAATAAAATAGATTTTCATTTATTTTCATTTTTTTATGCATTCCATTTTGGCTGCTGTGCTTTGATGCACCCGCTTTTGTGCTAACGGAAATGAAAAACGCTCATTAACTGTAATTTGCTGAGTCTCCTGAGCTGCGCCGTAATCTTTAAGTCGGACTGAGCCACAAACTTACGACGTTACAGCGAACAGCAGCGGCTGGCGACTATCGACTATCGACTACCGACTACCGACTACTTAAGTACTCAGCGCTTAATGTTTTTGTTGTTGTTTTGATTGTTGTTGCAGTTAAAGCTCTGCGCTACTTGCGACAGTGTCTAATGCGATTTACTTTTTAGACTTGTCTCGTTTTTTTTTTTTTTGTGTGCTCTTTTGTTTCTGCTGACGCACAGCAATGCTGTAGAAAAAAGTTTGTTTTACACTTTTGAGGTTTTACCACTTTGCGCATTAATTTTTGTTTCTTGTTTTTTTTTTTTTTTTTTCTATTTTTGCTTGTTTGTATTTCTTATATACATATATATACATATTTACTTTGCTTCTTTTTTTCATTAAAGTGCATTATGCCCCTAACCAAATAGGGCCGGATTAGCTAATGAGCCACAAAGCTTGGAAATTAAATTTTTGCAATTTTACAGTAAATTTAATTTACATAAATGCACTGAAGCAGGAAAAATATTAAGAGAGGTTCCTCTGTATTCGCCATATTTCCATTTACTTCTTTCTTTTGTGATATCCTGCCAATTGGCAATAAACTGAATACCTTCCTCGGCATAAAATATTTTCCTATAACTTGAAATGATAACTCCTCAAGGTTTCAATCCGAACGGTTGGCAATTTTAGCATTTACAGTCAATCAAATGAACTAATAGATTTCCCATTTCATCCGTGTCCATCTTCGCTTTCACGTTTCAGGGCCTCAAGTTCGGCCTTAGGGTCTTAGCCATAGCTGCTGTGGCGTCAGATCAGCCGGAGCACTGCCTATGCATGAGTGGCCGGTTGCTCTGCGAGATGAATTTTCACAGGTTTCACTGTACTTAGTGAGTTTGCTTGCGTTAGCAAGTCGTTCATGTGGGCCTCATTTGGCGCCACTGCTTTCGTTTTCAGCAGGGCTTATAGCCAGCAATTGCGATCGTTTCAACTTCATTACGTGCAACCAACCACGCACACACACACACACACACACATACACACTCGTAGGCATACAGAGATTCTCGGAGAACTGCAGTTGTTGTTAATGTCTTAGGTGAGCTGTTTAAAATGTTGTCTCCATTGATTTGGTTTGGTTTGGTTTGGTTTGGTTTTTGCAATCAAAAGTTTCATTCCCTCGGCGCATTTGCACTGATTTCAGCACAATACACACACACACACACACATACGCAGGCACATACACACACATGTGTCTAACTATGGCACAGGCACGCACACCCACTTGGCATATATTACATGCACACATACGGAACGTTTTGCCAGCCAAGTGTTTCACTTACTCCTTCGCATCTTAATTTTCAGCAATTTACGCTGGCAACAACAACAACAACCACAACAAGAACAACAACAACTACGATGACGACGACGAGGACGACGGCAACGACTGCGACTGCGACTGCGACAATGTGAGCAAAAGTAAAGGAAGCGCACAGATGAAGACATGCAACGTGCGGTGTGCGGTGTGCGGTGAGCGGGATACGGGATGTGGGATGCGGCTTGCGTCGCTGTGGCGGACTGCGGGTAGCAGCCTGTTGTGCGGCGACTGTATCTGGGATAAATGTGAGAGTGTGTGTCGAGTGTGTGTGTGTGTGTGTGTGTGTGTGTGTGTGTGCGTAGGGAGGTGTATGGGGTATGGGATGTATAATAAATTTTTGTGTGTTACCACTGCTGTGACAAATTAATTAAAATGGCTGGCTGGCTGCCTGGCTGGCCCCTTAGGAGGCACCTCCACACTCGTGCTCACACAGCCACTGATACGTAAATGCGTGCAGCTGCGCGAGTGGACGAGTGTTTGCTTGTTTGGTTATTTGGCTGCTTGGGAGATTGGGCGGTGGGGTGGTTCGTGGATTGGTTGGTTGGTTTTTTGGGGGCATTCGGGGTGATTGGGCGTTTGGGTGTTAAGTTATAACATTTCCTGATGCAGCATGAGCGACATGTCGCTCGCAATTAGCAAAGTAAGCTTAATGTGGTTTCAACTGAATTACTTACGTAATGTTAAACGATGTGCGAGCGACAGCGACAGCGACGGTGATGGTGTCGGTGACGGTGATGGTGACGGTGATGGTGACGATGATGCTGACGATGTTGCTGATGGTGATGAGGACTGCGCTGGGGATGGTGTAGATGATGAGTGACTGCGATGCGCAGCATGACTCGAATGCAACGTTGATGAGCTGCGCTGCGCTGCTGTTGCTGCGTTCTGCTGCTGTTGCTGCTGCTGCTGCGTGCAGCTCATCAATTGAACCGAAAAACTGAAGTTCATTTATTTTACTCAAACTGTGTGGCTGCGCTGACGTCTGACATTTTGCTGCACAAAAACAACACTAAAAGCAGCAGCAACAACAACAGCAACCAATTGATAAAAACCTGCTGTGCAAACAAAAAACACTAAAAAAAAACAGCGAAAAAAAAATTTTTAAATATAAAAAAAAAAAAAAAAACAAAAAAAAAAAAACCAGCAATTTACGCGCTGCATGCGATAAAAGTTTTTCTTTTATTTATTTACGCTTATTTATTTCGTTTTATTGCATTTTTATTTATTACATTTTTAAAACTTTATCTTTTGTACTTATATAACTACAAGTACATGGTTTATAGTTAATACTGAACTGCGCATCGATGGCCAATCAAGTGCAGCCAATAATAGGAGCATTATAGCCGCTGATTAAGGTTCCTGCATGTATGCATGTATGCATGTGCGTGTGAGTAAAACTTATAATTGTAATGCGTTTTAAATTTTGTTTGTCGCCATTAAGGCATAAGTGTTTGTTTAATCAGTTTCACTGGCCATATTCATATTTATTTAAACAAAACTCGAAACCAAAAAAGAATATGAAAACCAAGCATAAATAAATTGCAAAAAAATATAACAAAAATAAAAAAATAATAACACGAAAATCGCACACGAGAAAACCGACGTCATTCATTTATTCGCTGCTCATCAAAAGGCCATCAGCCATAGAAAACACTTGCACCCATAAAGTAGCCTGCCACGGAATTTACATGGAAATCGGTTTTGTTTTGGCCCCATGCGCCCCCAACTGCCGGCCCCTGTCTCTTGGCTGCGCTGTATGCATGGCCACATCACTTTATGGCTTTTATGTTCCTGATACGATTAAGTGAAAAATTTTGGTGGCCATTCACATGCAGGACCTAACAGAATGTGTACCAGCAAACGTTTATCGTGTGTACATGAGTCTGCGTCTGCGTCTACGACTGAGTCTGCCTCAGAGTCGCAGTCGCAGTCACAGGCAGAGTCGGAGTCGGATGGCAAAGGTCTGCGACGTTGTGTCGTGGCGTGGCGTGACGTCGAGCGGCGCTGTTGGCTTCGCCGTGGGCCGTTATAGCTTTGGGTAGATGCGACGCATGAGCGACTGAGCGTGCAAGGACATGAAATTTCATTAAAAACTTTGTAAATTAACTCGTTAATTAAAACAGCAACAAAACGCCCAGCACACAACACACGTGGTATGCGATTTTCTGTTTTCCATTTTACATTTTAATTTTTTGAACATAATTTTTATTTTTTATTCTTTTTTCGTTTGTTTCTAAGTGCTTTTTTTTTTTTTGTTTTGTTTTCTTTTTGTATTTTTTGTTGAGGTGTGTGTGTGTGTGTGTGTGAGTTTCTTTTTTTTTCTATATGTTGTTACGTGTTGTTGTTGGTTTTGTTTTAAAACAAAATTTATAGTCATGAGTCATGAGCAACAAATACACAGCGTTGGCATACACTGGCGCAAATAACTTAGTGCGACGGCACCAGGAGCATGTGCCCGCGCGGGCCCGGCTGCGGCTGTGTGCGGTTACAAGTGGGCATAAGTGGGTGTGAAATCCTCCTCCTGCCCATAATGCATAGTATGGCTATTAAAATTATTTCGACTAACTACTTCAAACGGCTACAACAACAACAGCTACAACTACAATACTGACAACAACAAACAAAGCAAAAGTCGTAGAGAACGCTGCAGCGCATATGTACTCTGTTCTATGCATGTGTTGGCAACTCTGCTTAGTGTTTGGGCAACCACCCACGTGTTTTAAGTTTGCTCGCATGGCAGCAGCAGCATCAGCAGCAATACCTACTTTTACAGTCCCCTCTAAACAAAAACAACAAGAAAAAGGAAAAAAAAAACAAGCCAAACAAGAACAAAAAAGAAACGTAGGGATGAAAAAAGGCAAGAGACAAAAAACCATAAAATAAATAACAACAACAACAACAGCGAAACATCACGCAAAAATGCCAACAAAACTAACAATAAATGTATGAACTAGCAAACGAGTCAGCTTTTGTTGTTGTTGTTATTGTTGTTATTGTAGTTTGTTGCTTGCTTGAAAAATAAAGCGCTCATCCGCAGTTAACCGCAATGACCGATATGTCAGTTTCGGTGGCGTTGCAACACTTTGTGGCAGCACCAACAGCAACAGCAACAGCAGCAGGACCAACAATAACAACAACAACAACAATAACAATGACAACACGAAACGCACATGTTTATAAACAACAACAACAACAACAACAACAATGACCATAAGAACAACATAAAGTAATTTTTTTGATTTTTTTATTTTCATTTTTTTGTTTTCTTTTTTTTTTTTTTTTGTCTTTTTATAATAATTTCATTTTCTTTGTTTTTGTTTGTTATGCTGCTACTGTTGCTGCTGCTGCTACTGTTGTTGTTGTTGTTGTTGTTTTCATTTATATTTTTACTTATTTGGGGGCTATGTTAGACTGTGATGTTGGCATATTCTATTTTTTCACACATCACGTGAGCATGCCTGGGCCTGGCACTGGGATGTGCCTAGCAACAAGGTTCGTGAGTATGTGTGTGTGCGTGTGTGTGTTTGTGGGTGTGTGGGTGGCTTGGATGGCTCCGTTGGTTGTTTTGCTCTCACTTTGTGGCATACATTTAAAAATTTATTCATTTCAACTGATTGCGATGCAACCGCAAATTTGTACGTCAACAACAACAACAACAACAGCAACGGCAACAACAAAAAAAATGGTGACTATAATAGCAGCAACAAGAAGAACAAGAACAACAATAACAGCACCAACCACATGGTGAGCGAGCAACGCAAGCATGAGACGAAATTTCACACATCAACTTCATTAAACTTACTACACATTTCCGTTGATGGCGGTCGCTTTGTGTGTGTGCATGTGACGTGTGTGTGTGTGTGTGCCCATGTGCCCATGCGGGCGTGTGTGTGTGTTCAAAATGTTTAGTTAAAGGCGAAATGTGACATGCACTCAGCCAAATGAGTTGTTTAATAGTTAAACTTCACTTGTCGAGCACATCCTGAAGTTTCTTGACGTTGCAACACAGCTGTGGTCAACATGTCTGCGAAGCAGCTCAATTAGGGTGCACGTACACATGCATACTCGCAGCATAGCACATTGCAGTTCTGTCGGCATTCTTAGAATCTTGGATCCGTTTAAATATAGGATCTGACTATAGTGTCCATGTTAATAGTTGCTTATTTTGATTCGAGTAGCTCTCAACTGGATAAGCCTGAGGGTTCACCGAGGTACTTCGCTTAGAAACATTCCAACTAGAAACATTCATTACAAACAAAGCGCTCATGACATACAATAAGCAGCATTGACTGAGGCTCATGTATTTGATAAAACTTATATAACATCCCTAAAGGACAACCAAACATTTTTTGCGGCTGTGTGCATAATGAAGTGTGACTTAATCTTAATGTTGTAGCTGTTGTATATCTGTTATTGTTTAATCCTTAACCGAAACATTTGTTTAACATTAATGGGCACCAAATCCTTCATGCGAATTCAACCCGCACCAATTCTCATTAAAAAAACAGTAAGCAAATAAATAAAGCGAAAACAAGTGAGTGCACTGACATATGAATAAAATTTTAATTGGATTAATTTTCAGCAGTTAATTTTGCTCACAGCAGATTTCCTGCATTTGTATATAACACACTTCTACATACAAACACACACATGCACATGCATACATCCACATGTACACACATACACACATACATGTACTATGTACGTACATACTACATAGTTAACTGTATATTTGTTTAATTACATAAACAGGCGAAAGCGTAAGCAATCCTGACAACACGCACACACACACACACACACACACAAACACACACACACACACACATAAAAATGTACGAAAATCCTTGAACGTATATGGGTGTGCAAGTGTTTGTACTTGTATATTTAAATGCTATTATCTTTGTGACTGCTGTTGTTGTTGTTGTTATAAACAATCAAAAGTAATTACACAAATGCGCCTAATCAATTAATAAAACGCACGACTTAGGCTTTCAGAATGATGTCACATAATTGCACTTTATGCTGCTCGGTTGGAAAAGTGCAGGGATGCGGAAGCAGAAGAGCAAGAAACATTAAAAAGTAAAGAAAAGTAGTGGCAAAGTTTCAAAAGGGTAAAAATTAAATACAATTTTATTGCAGCAGAAGGGGAAATCCAATCAGAATGGGCAAAAAAGGATCTAACAGGCAGTAACAGTAAAAAAACCAAAACATTTCCCCGAAGCACACTCTAAGCCAAGATATTGCCAAAAGGAAGAGCATAAAAGAAGTTACAGGTTTGAGAAATAAAATAATTATATGCACAAAGGACATTTATTGCATATGTTAAGGCGCTTCACTGAACTTGAGCAAAGAGTTTCACAGACATCAGGAGTAGAGGTGAGTGCAAGAGGCAAATAATCAAATATTCGAGCTGAATTGTCAGGTGCACGATTGAAAGTGAAAGGGGTTCAAAAAAGTAAGTATGAAGTAAGAAACCTTATGGCAAATAAAATGAAGAGAGAAATAACAAGAAATATCCTCTCCATGGGAAGAGAATAAACATAAAGGATGGAGCCAATGACAAGGTGGGAAATAAGATGAAAGTAGTATATAGGAAAATAACAAAATATATTTAAACATAAAGTACCATTTATAGACATAATGAAAACACTTTCGAGATGAAGGTAATGGAAGGAAATAAGCGCACATAAAGGATGTTCAAGAATTGGAGTTGGAGCTTGTTGGGAGTCTTATAAAAGACCGAGAATAGAACGAAACGGAAAATAATGAAGCGAATAAAATAACCCAATAAGCATTTCGAGAATCTTATGAAACGAAGAAAAATATTGCCTATGAAATTTAAACTGATTTAGTTGAAGAAAAGACTAGAGAAATCTTTAGTAAATATTAAGAATGTTTAGGCTTGGATTTACGATAGGAAAACAAAGATACAAATAAAGACACAACGACAGAATATAATCGTGACAATCTTATTTACAAAATCTTAGGATTTCAAGCAAAAATTTGCTTAAATTTATGTGCAAATTCAAATAATACACAAATTTGCTTAGGGGTAGACACCACACCACACCACACCAGACCACAACACAGCATAGCAGAGCAGAGTAGAGCAGAGCACACCCCGACTGCACATGCATAGATTAAATTGTTAATTAAGCGAGTGAAATTCACGGCATGCCAAATCACTTAACCCTTTTAAGTGCAGCAATATGGCTTAGTGGCTTGTTAATGTACGAGTAACTGTTTATTAATGCGGCAGCTAGTCTGTTTATTTGTGCGCGATTGTCTGCGCCATAAGGATAAGGACAAAGGATAGTAGTGTGTGTGTGTGTGTGTCTGTGTGTGTGCGTTAAACATAATTAGCGCACAAATGCATTTTATCAGCGATTTCGCTTATTATGTGTTAATTAACTTTTGCCCTCGGTCGCCGCACAAACCACGCTTGGCGCGTGCTGATATGATTTGTTAAAAGGCCAAAGCGCCTCAGTGAATCTCATTAATATATCGATGTCAACATTAGATAGCAATTATTGCAAACAGTCGATGCATGTCAGCAGCAAATGAACTTCTCGATGCACAGCAAGAAGTGCCGATTACATGAAAATCCGTTATTTGTCATTAAACGCTTAAAAGAAATGCTGCCGACAAGCAGCAAACCGCTTAACAGTTGTTTATCAATTGACACAAACAAAAAGCAACACGAAAGCAAAAAAAGAAGCAATGAGAAGAAAAAAAAAATGGAAAAAACCAAGTTGCAGGAAAAACTCCATTAAAAAGCATTTTAAATAAACACTTAGCGAAACGAAGACATCGACGATGACGATAACTGCGATGATGACGATGACGACAACGACGACGTCGACATTTTGTTGGTAAACCTACTTAAAAAAAACGAATGAAAACAGGAGCAAAAAAAAAAAAAAAAGAAGTAAAACGAAATGTTACGAAATGCAAAGCCAGGCAGCCCAGAAGGAAATGCTGCAATTGTCGACGTCTTTCGCGCTGCTGTTGGTGTTCATGTTATTGTTGTTGTTGTTGTTGTTGGCGTCGCCAACGTTGTGCAAATTTCATTTCATTTGCAGTCTTGGTAAGAAATTAAAAGCGGCGAAAGCAGCTCAAAAGAGAACAACAAAAACAAAAATATTAACGTAAAGGAAAACGAAAATGAAATGAAAATGAGGAAAGCGACAGCATAATGGAAATGTGCAAGTATACATAAGTGCGCTTTACATTCTGCATAAGCACTTGGCGGACTTGTTGCTCACGTTGCCTCGCTTGGCCTGGCCTGGCCTGGCCTGGCGTGTCACAGTCTACTTTTTGCTGTTTGAATAGCCCTATATGACACATTCCACTTAAGGACACAGTTACATATGTCTATAGAACTCAGTTCAGTTGCTCTTTTTCATTTCAATTGCTAAGTTAGAACCTTATAAGCCGTGGCAAAGCACAATAAACCTCCTGCGTAACGTTAAACGTCATATGTGTGTCATAATGGCAGCTCTGGTATGACTAAACTGTCCAGTCGTTATTGTACCATAGAAAACCGCGATTCAGGATGTTATTTTTCTGCTTGTTATTTCTTATAAAAATGTGCACTTTGCGAAGCATGCAGCAGCTCATATCGTACTTTTGTGTTATGCACATTCAAAGTTCAAAGTCACATGAAAAAGTTCCATTCATAAGCAACGGCTTTGCCATATCCTGCCCCTGCTGTGGCATTGCAGCATAAACCATTCGCATCGATGCACAGCATGTAAGAGAAAGGCTGACCTTTCTATACAAAATTTTAGCAACATCATATTTTTAATCTCTTTCAGTATGTTTTTTTTTTTTTTGTCTCAGTTGCATATACTTAGGCTATGAACATATAATCATTTGTGCATTGCTACTTGCCGCATTTGTTTTTCAAAGCCTTTTATGCAAATTCTCATTCAGTTCTGCATTCATTCATTCATTCATTCACTCGCACTCTTCTTCTGCTTAACTGACACATAGTCACTCAGTCACTCACGCAGTCACTTCTCTAAGTCAGTCGAGTCAGTAGTGGGAGGGTTAGGGTAGGGCAGGGCAGGCTTTCGTCGTGCTTATGGTATGTTAATGCCATCTACGGCTCATTTGCAAGGGATTCGCTTGCATTTCTTTTGAATAAGATTGCTCTTGTCTAAGCGCAATGTTGCATTCGTTTTGAAGAGCCTTTCACTTTGGCATTGCCTACTTTCAGGCTAAATTGAATTAAATAATAAAACTGTTACACATTTTGCCAAACAAAAGCCGAGCAGCAAGCAGTAAAGCAAACTAAACAGCAACATCAACAACAAGAAACCAACAAAAGACGCAGCCAGCTACAAAATAGCTTACAAAATACGCTTTGCATTATGCTCGCGGCTGCATTTAAGCGCATACAACAAAGTTACAACAAAGCCAACACAATATAAACAACAACAACAGCAACAGCAAGAAAACAACGGAGCAAACAGCTGGACTGGGGTGTGATGGAGTTCACTATAAGCGGCGTTCAGCAACTTGGCAGCTTGGCGCATTGGTGGCGGCGGCGGCATTGGCGTCATGCGGCGTAACAAATAGCTGCCAAACACCATTTCGCCGCGAAAAATTAATTGCAATACTTGATTAAGCTGAAACTTTTATGCGACGACAATAAGGAGCGGCAGCAGCGAGCGCAGAAGGCACAGAAGGAGCAGCAGAAGGAACCACAGCAGCAGCAGGATATTGCGTCGCGCCTGAGTGCGTTGACTTTGTCGCTGAGTTGCCCAAAACACTTTGGCCCAATGTTGCAAGTGCTGCTGGCAGCATGTTGCTGCTGCACATCGTCTGTTGTTTGTTGCGCCTGCCGACCGTGTCTGTGTTCGTGTCCGTGACCATGCCCGTGCCCGAGACGGCAACGCGCAGCTCATATCATTAAAAGTTGTAATAAGAAACTTCTGTGAGTGCACTTTGACTTCGCGGATTACACGCTTAATGGCTGCGGCAATTCCACAATATGTAGCCTTCATTTTGTATCTGCACGTGCATGTGTATGCGAGTGTGTGAGTGTGTATATGCGTGCGCGTGCTTAGCTACTTTATTAACCTGTTTCGCCGCTTGCTCTTGAGTTGAATTCGTTTTATTTGTTGATTGTTCGTATTGTTTTTGTTGTTGTTGTTGGTATTGTTGTTATTATTGTTGTTGTTATTGCTGCTGCCATAAAAGCTTAGCGTAGCAGTGTTGATGCGAGTGCAACACTTAAATTAAACACCCAAAGCACTTTGGCCAATTCATTTCGTATAGCTTACAAGTAACAGCAACAACAACAACAACAACAACCGCACTAACAACATGACAGCTACTTAGGGTGTATATTGCACGACTAAGGTGCTATATGAAGGCATGTTCGTAGCTACCTCGGTACACGGAGTTAATAGAAAACATTTCGTTCCTTTCGTAAATATTTCGCAATCAAGAAACACAGCAAAACCAATGAAAGTTGTGCGGCAGGCATCCTTCGGCTTCTTCGGCTCCTGCTGCCATTACTGCCGCCGTGGCTGCTACTTTTTACACTCCTTTTGCCCGTCACTGGCTTTTCTTCCACTTAGTTTTTTTTTCGCCTTTCTTGTTTTTCATTATCATTATTTTATTTTTTTGTTTTTTTTTTGTTTTCTTACTTTGCTGTCGGTGAGAAATGCGCTTTTGCTAAACAATTTCGTATTTTTTTTTTATGTTTTTTATTTTTCGGCTTACAGGCAATTTGTGCTTTGTAATGCAGCTTTCCATGCCACAGCACAACTTCAATTACTTTTAGCAGAGTTGCCAAGTGACGTGAAGAAATATTTGTGGTGTATTATTCAACATGTAACTTGAATATTTGTCCATTCGAACTCAGCTTAAACTCGCAGCTCGCTGCCACGTTGGTTTTAAGTATTTTTTATCTTGGCGGAAACCTTTCCACAAACTTTCTCATACATCATTTGAAGTTCTCAGGAAGCGTTACATATGAAGTGCCTTTCAAGTTGACATGCTCTGCTATGGAGCCTGCAGTTGGAATACAGCTTCGTGACTTAAAGAATGTCGCTACAATTATCAGCTTACTTTGCTCGGTATGGCATCAAACACGTGAAATTGAATTGCATTTATTCAACATCAAGTGACTTCGCTGGAAAGAATTCACTTTGGGCCACGTGGGCATTTACAGATTCTTGAATAAATACATTTGAAAATCAGCAGTTTGAATTAGCAACTCATAAACTATGGCCTAGGAAAATGACTTTTCGTCTGCAGAGCTAAGCAAATTTAGTACAAAATATATTTTATTACGTTGAAGAAAAAAAAGAAAAAAAAAACGAATTCAACGTTTTTAAGCAAATTTCCTTGCGTTGTTGTTAATTTTGCATAAATTATTAATTTTAATTTTACCCCCTGTTGAGCGGCTGTCAAATATTTATTTATGGAGATAACAAAAACCGACACATTTGTGCAGCAAAATCAACACACACACACACACACACACAAATTTCTAACATTTTTAATGTCTTGTGTATGACAACAACAACAACAGCAACAACAATAAAACACACCACATCACACCACAAAAAATGCCACACAGGCAGCGTCGGGTTATGGCACTTCGCCACTCAGATATGCCGCCATGTCGCGGCGCATTCGCATCCTGCTGCCAGCCGTTGGCGGACAGACACGGTTGCACGATGCCTGTCTGCCTGTCTGTCTGTCTGTCTGTCTGTCTGTCGCTCAGCTTGTAGGATACATCCTTTAATTGCTGCTCATTTTGTTTTTATGTTATGCGTTTTTTTAATTATTTACTTACACTTTTGAAGCTAAATAGAAGCCTTTCGCTTTGCTTAGTGTATTTGTACAGTAGTTTTTTCTCTCTTTTCTCTCTCTTCTTCTGTTTTATGTTTACAATTTAAAGATAAAAAATGAGTTTGTGTTTTATTTTATTTATTTTTTTTTTTTTTTTTGCATTACTTTTGCAAGCAAATTATGCCTTTGTGAGTGGCATTTTAATGAACTAAAACGCACACCACGTACACTCACACACACGCGTTTTCAAATTAAAAGCACAGCAAGATTATTTTGTTAACACAACGAATGGGCGCGCCATTTGGTGGTGTGTGTGTGTGTGCGAGTGTGGGGCTGTGCCTGGCTCTGCTGCGATGTGCTGTACTGTGCTGATTATTTAACGCATGCGAAAGCGACACTTAAGCAAGTTCTCATGCGCCACAAAAGTTTGCAGCTACACAACTGGCAATTACACCCGCAGCGTATGCATTGCAGCGTGCGGCCTGAAAGTATGCAACACATTCTCTTACTCCTACACTCCTACGCTACTCGCGCAATCGTGTGCGACTCTTGGGGCTAGTGCCTTGTGTGCAACACACACACACACACACACACACAGGCATACGCACACGCACTTGGTAGAAGAGCATTTGCCATTTGGCATATTACCCAAGCCGTTTGCGCTAAGAGACTCACGTCGACGACAGCAGCCACAAATGGCAACCGATTCATACGCGAGTCGCGCCAGTGTCGCTTGTCAACTTCAGCAGTCAGTGTGCGCCAGTGTGCCTCGCTTGCCCTGTCGCCAGTCGCCGGTCGCCGGTCGCATGTCGGTTCTCGCATGTCGCATGTCGCAAGTCGCTAGTCGCCGACCACGTCTGCAGCCTCATCATCATTAACATCATCGTTGCCGTCATCGTGCTCGCAGCGAAACAAAAAGGACACTAATAATGTTATTCATTCTTTTAAACGACTCTGACGCAAAACTGGGAATTATAAAACACCAACAAAAACAAAGCACCAACAGAAAAAAACAAAACAAAAAAAAAAAATGAAATGAATGTTTGCTCTTTTCACTTTTTGCTGTTATCTATGCTAGCCTCTCCCTCTCCCTCTCTCTCTGCCCTCTTACATCTCTAGCTGCTTATCCACATTCTTTTTGTTGCTGCCTTTGTTATTGTCATGATGCTCAACGGCGTTGCTGATGCCATAAAGCATGGAATTGCGCCAACAGCATGTAAGGCAGCGTGTTAAGTAGCGCACATGTACATTAATTCATAAACACCACGGACCTCACCACGGACAGACAGCGGGAACAGACTGCGAGACAGACGCACAGCGCTGCTGACTGCGGCCACAGACTGCCAGCAAGTGCAAAGGCATGCGCATAGATTTATGGCTTTTGCTGTGCGAAGGGCTGCGTAAGGACATGGCTGCCTGACAGGTGCATGCAGATATGCGTCCAAGACAAGTGGCTGCCTAACCGCCCAACTGCTCACACTCAAATCAAATAGCCAACTGCTTTAGATGTCATAGTTAAATCTGCAAATTGTTGGCGATTGTTGGCTTAATCTAAAAATGAAATTGAAATCAGTCAGAGGAGCCACTGGCTACCGCCGCTTAGCCGGACAGTCTTAGCAGTTGTTGATGAAAGCCTTCTACTTGACTCTCCAGGTTGGCTCTAAACCTTTCACCGGTCACTCTAAGGACGTTGCCAAAACTGGCATATACTATTGATCCAAGTTCTAGAACGCGATGTCTTTGTGTTGCATGATGGCCAGCAACTTCGTCACAGCCGCATCAGCAGCAGCGACAGCGACAGCCTCAGCGGCAACCAATAACCAGCAGCAAAGGCAAAGCACAAGTGGCGCTAGTCGTTGTCTATCTGAATGTCACCGTCGTCGCCGTCATCGCGCCGTCCATGTTGCACGTGTTGCTTCAGCAGCGGGCGCAGTCGCAAGGCATGCGTCAGCGGAAGGAGTTTTTCAAGAGCTTACTTTGCCGTATGTTGCTTGCACAAACCGCTTCAGTGTAATATTTTTATTTATTTATAATTTATTCTTTTTCTTTTTTTTTTGTTTGTTTAATAATCCTCTACTGTGCCTCTTTTGCTTTCTTTCTGCGGCTGCCTCTCCGCGCAGCGCAAAGCAGCGTGTAAATGTTGTACATGCAGCCGCAGAAATAACATAAGCACCTGCCGACCCCAACGTTCGCACAACCCATGTAATGCTGCGAGTTGAGCTCTTGTGTGTATGTGTGTGTGTGTGTGTGCATGAGTCGTGGCATATAGCAACTTAATGCCACTCATGAGGTACGATAAGGAATTTCGAGATTTCTGCTCACTACTCGCGCACGCTTCGTTTTCCAACTTCCGTTTCTGGAGGGAGGAGATTGACTGTTCCAGTTGCCTTTTTTTTTACTATTATTATTATTATTCGTGTTTCTCTTGATTTTATTTATTTTGTTTTTCTGTTTTTTTTTTTTTGTTTTTTTTTTGGTTTTATTATTTTTATTTGTTTTTGTGTTTTTGGTTTGTTTTGTGTGTTGCGCATTTATATGCCAACAACTGTCAATCTTGCCGCATACACGCAATAACATCGCCGCATGCTTGCCGTCTCTGTCGCGCGCATTGCCAGTTGGCACAAGTACACGACGACATTTATTTGCGCACATGCTGTAAATTGTAAATTACGTTTTTAATCTTTGTAAGACAACGCCATGCCTCGACACGACACGACGAGACACGATATGCCGCGCAACGACACGCTACGATACGCCAAAGCATGGCCCCCAATGCATATACAGCAACTAACAAGTGAAGCTAACACCCGCCCCCATGCCACATGCCACCTGCCCTCACATGCCCTCACATGCCCCCACATGTCCCGGCATTCTCCATTGGCAGGCAGACAGCCAGAGACAGCCACAAACAGCCGCACAAACATTCGCCATTCATTTGTGTTTCAAATTTCATTTCAAACATAAATTTACGTATTTTTCATGCTTTTAACATACACCCAAGACTCGTCAACTGTGTCGTCATTGTCATTGTCTGTCTCATTCTCGCGTTCTGCCTCTGAGTATCCCTCTCGTTCGTTCTCGTTGCCCTTTGTCGTCGTCAGTCTTTCCCACGTTGACTGCTTCCTTCGCTGTGTGGTGCTGTGCTGTGCTGTGCTACTCACCACACAGTACAGCGGTGCCAGAGCAGAGCAGAGCAGAGCACAGGACAGCTCGGCTTGGCTTCTGTTTAGCTCAGCACACGGCGCACACGTCACTGGGGAGCATTTCGCGTCGCATACTTTGAGGCGGCGGCTGCTTGCTTGCACAAAAATCTGCGACAGTGACAATGTCACGTTTTGTGTTAATTTAATTACAAGAAACCATTTGTAAATATTCCAACGTGATTTGCAAAGTAGACAAGCAGCACACGGACAGACGGGCAGACGCACTGTACGGACCGGACAGACAGACAGACGTACTACATACGTCTTGAGCAAAGACAAAAGCATCAAGTAACCGGCAAATAGTTATGAAAACGCGTGCCTACATATCTCTATATGTGTGTGTGTGTTTATGTCTGTGCATGTGTGTGTGCTTCTTTTCATTTCTTAAATGATATACCCTCATACATAATTCGCAACATTCCACATTTAATTTGAAATCTTATACCCTTCTGTATCCTTTTGCATCGCTCGCTGCTGCTTTTCATAATTCATTGAAGAAAAATGCAAGTTTTCCCGCATGCAAGACAGTAGACCATAAAAAACAAAACAACAACAACAGTTGCTCTTAGGTGCTTGCCAATGACTTAGCCAACCAAACGCAGACCGCAAAAAAGAAACTAACAATAAAATAAAATAAAAGTAAAGATGCATTCATTTCACGCTGGCATTATGTGCCTAACTACCCAACTAAGCCAATGAATTTGTCATTGTGCCAGCCTTTCTATAAAAGCCAAAACAAAACAAAAGCCCAACAAAGAAAATATCCCAAACTAAATGAAAGGCAAAGCTACAGGATACTATATTTGTCCAGATGCTGCTAGCAATAATTTCCCTTGCTGCACAAACTGCTGAATCTGCGCCTAGCAACATGTTGCACTAAAATGTAGCACAACATTTCCTACTGCGTGCTGCCAGCTGATGCTGCGCGCTTATTTGCCAGTTGGCACGTGTCGCATGACCTGCTGAATCTGTGCCGCAGTTCGTGCCGGCACAATGCTTGCAATGCTAAAACTATGCTGCCTCATCATTTTTAGCATTTGAATACTGAATAACATAAGCATTCGCGTTAATTATATGTTGCATAACTGGAGACACTTCAAGATGCCGCACATACAAATGATAACTTAAATAGATTTCAGATATAAGCCAAGAATTTAATTTTAAAATCTTAGTTGGCCAATCGCACATTTTCAGGTTGTTTCTCATATGTTTGGAACAGCAGACATAATTTATCTCATCTGGCTGATACTTATTTTTTTCATGCCCACAGTAACCACGGCATTCTACACAGTCGGCTGCTTCATAAGCGTGTCCAGCATGCTGGAGCATATTAACACTCATACGATAAGAGTCGGAGATGGTTTTCTCATACCCCACAACTACAATTTACGCATTCGGTCTAAGAAACAATATGAAAACGAAGCCAATTAATGAAAACCAGCTTTTGCCTTTTAAGTGTTTTGAAAACCAAAGTAACTATTTCACAATTTTATTTATTTAACAAAAGTGTTAACTTACTAGATGTTATATTAACTAAATAAAATAACATAAAGTGCACATAAATACAAAAAAAATTTAAATACAAAATTAAATAAGAAGTACATTAAGTGCATTTAAATACAGCGAATAGAACTGTTACACATATAATTATACACAATAACAATGCCATAAAGTAACTAAGCCCCTTTTAATCACTATATTTTCTCTAAGGCACTTTCTGGTGAAAAGTCATAAAAAACCCATATGACTGAAATCTACTACCTGGCGGCTTCTATTATTGTGGGCACAAAACAATACAATATAATTTAATTTTTGACCTACCATACAGCCAAGAAGAGCGAGGCACCCACTGCATGTGGTGGTGCAGTCAAAGTCATCGCAGCGAAAATCGCAGTCGAAGTCACAGAGGAAGTCACGGTACAGTCACAGTTCAAGTAGTCACAGCGTCAACATAAATTTTACACCTAATTAAAAAGTAAATGTTATTTTATGCAAATCAAGTTGGAACTAAATAAATCAGAACTCAAAGTAGGCGGCATAAGGAGAAATGAACGCCAGCAACGTAACAACACTGCAGCAGAGCAGTGCGGCAGCGTGTGCGAAAGAGACAGCCGCTCCGCTCGTTACCGAGCGTCAGGCAAATGGCGAGTGTTAATCACACTTAATCTCATTTTTATTTCTGGGTCAGCATCTTTATTTATTTTTATTTTTGTTATTCGCATTTTCGCAGGCTACTTGCCACGTCTTCTACGTCTTTCTCTTGTTGTTTCTGTTGCCGTTTTTATTTTTGTTGTTGTTGCTGTTGTTGTTATTTCCCACTCACTTTTGGCGCAACTTCTTAGACGCTTACGTCGCTGCCGGCTGCCGCACCACTATGAAGGCCGCAAGGCGCCTTTGCTCATTGCCATTGTGGGATTTTTTGCCTTTAGAATGCTTGACAAATCTTTTTGCCCTTTCGGCGCGACGCGAAGCGATGCGACGCGACTAAAACGTACACAAACACACACACACACCCACACACGTAATAGGACCGACACGCGACACCCACGAGTACGCATAGTCTGCTTTTAGGCTGCGCTTTTTTCAAGTGTCGCATTTTTTACGGCCAGGTAATTTACGTAACGATCCTGACACTTTCTAATTTATAGCAGCCGACCGTGCAGGCACAACAGCAAGCGAAAAAAATAAAGCGAAAGAAAAATAAATAAAGCGACTTACAAAAAATACACAAACACACACACACACACACAAAACCAAGCGAAAAGGTGTTCGGTATTTATTTTTATGGACAGCTTACTGTGTTACTTTTCGGTAACTCCTGCCACGATTTTTTATTTAATTCTCTGGTTAGTTCTAGTTAAGTTCAATCAAATGCAATTTCACTTAAACAAAATGATTTAGCGTAGCATACTTTGGGGCAAAGGAAAAGTAAATATGTGTAACATAACTTAAACCGCCGAAAAACAATAAACCCACAAACAAAGAAGCAAAGAAAAACTTAACAAAGCAAAGCTTGCATACAGAGCAGGTGTGGATAACAAGACAGGAGAGTGCGGGAATCGGTTACCAAATCCGTGTCTAATATGCAAATTTAATGAAGTAATTCAACGGTCAGACAGGCAACGGCATTTTATTACAGTTGGCGCAATTGGTATATGTTTGTTGTTGTTGTTGTGCTGGCACAAAGTGTTGAAAAGAGTGCAAATTCATTTGTAACATCGCTTAAATACGCTACCCACAGGCCAGCGTCCATATAGTAAAGTAAACACACATTTCCCTAAACATATTTTCTTCTCTTTTTCTTTTTATTTTTTTCATTGGCTGTGAGTTTCAGCCTTTGTTGTCTGTTACACGTGTTAGGCTGTGCTATATATGCCCTCTGTTACACTTTATAATGTGCGTCGATTACACGAAAGAACTGCCACAGCCAACAGCAAACCTCAGCAGTGCGTCCAGCAGAGCCTCGACAATACGGCATTATGTGAATGCTTAAACTATTTATTAGTTTAAGAGCGGAACATCTTTGAACTAAGCTGCAAATGAGAAGAGAAAGAGAATGCGAATAATTTATAGGGTATAACAAAAGCCATTGTGTATTACTCTATTCGCCCAGACGGACGGCAAGCAGAGCAAGGTGTCAGGCACGCACGCATGGTCAAAGCAAACGGTAATGCCGGCATAATAGTCGCAAACCCAGACAAAAACGCACTAAAACGTGAACTGACGCCGGTTGTGCCAGCGTAAAAAAAAAAAAAACAAAAAAAAAACAAAAAAAGGGAAGCCAAAATAATTCACACAATTTGCCGCAGCTTGTAGAAACGCCAGCGCTATACCGTGCCAGGCCAGCGACGCCCTTTGCCCTTTGCAAAGGCATACCACGGCAGCTGAGCGGACGCTAGGACTATGGCAGCCACCCAGCCACCCAGCCACCCGATCACCTGACCACCCACCGCACAGACATCACACATTTTGGGTTAATTAATAAAATGACCTTTGCAATTTGGAGTCGCCTTTTGTGTGCTGCTGCCTGTGCGTTGCTTTGCTTTGTTATTTCTCTTATTTTTCTTTTTTATGCTTGCGTTTTCGTTTGCCTTTTTTTCCTATTTCTTTTTTTTCCCCTGTTTCGTTGTCTTGGTTTTTTGTTGTGTTTTGTTCTTTTGCTTTATTTTTCTCACGTTTTTGTGGCACGCAAAAAATTTACATTTGAATTAAATTATTTTCGTGCGGCTAACGCGCAGCTATGCTGCTATCGCCAAAGCCATTGCCAGCGCCGAGGTACTGCAGCCAGCATTGCTCTGCCAGTAAATATCGCGCCTAAGCCATTTAAGTCTTTTGTTTCAATTATATTACGTATACGACGCATTTGGCGCCTTGATGCCGCACTTTTGCTTTTTTTGCTTCGTTCGCTCGTTCGGTCGTTTGGTTAGTCTGCTTTTTTCGCTTTGTTTTTTTTGTTTTCCTTTTTTTTTCCTTTCTGTTAAGTTTGACAAATATGTGTGGCTTTGTCAGTTTTTCTTTCATCGCGTTTTACTTTTTTATTTTTATTTTTTGTTTGCGCTGCAGTAGGCGTGGCAGCTCCAAAAAAAAAAAAAAACAAAGAAAAAAAGGAGAAAAATTGAAATTAAGAGTTAATTGCGTCGCTATTAAATTTAATTGCCCCAGCTCGACGCGGCTCAACTCATAAGGGAATGTGCGCAGCAGCAAGCAAAAAAGGCAGAAGTAACCAAAACAGCCATCAAAAAAGCAGAAACAGCAAAAAATACAAAAAAAAAAAAAAAACAAACAAAAAAATCGCACACTAATCACATGAAAATTAAATGAAATTATTTATGCGCAGAAAAAGTTAAGCAGACGCGTAAAAGTGAAAGTGTTAGACAAATTACGCATACGTAACGTTCAGCACTGAGCATGTGTGAGTACGCATGAAAGCGTAATGCAAATTAAATATAAATAACTAAACTGCAATGCTTAATGCAATCTAACGTATTAAATTAAAAAAAAAAAAAGGTCTGCAAGGTCGCCGCAATGTAGCACATATGCCAGCAAAAGCGGACGCATACACACTACACACCCAGCATGTGGCATTTCAGCTGACTGAGTCACTTGGTTCAAGCTAAGTAAGCAGTGGAGCATAACTTGTCACATACGCGAGCGTCCACTAAGCCACAACTAGCTGCCGCTTATAGTGTATCGAAAAAGAAGCAGGCGAAAAAAAAAAATAAACTATAACGAGTCGAAAATGAGGTATGGCAAGGCAAAGCAAGGCAAGGCAAGGCGGCTATTTGACACTTCAGTTTTGCTTTTTATCTGAGCAGATTGCTCATTACATTACACGCTCGCTCAGGCAGCTGCGTGTACGCGCACGAATATGCCGCAAAAATGGCGCATAACGACGCGCATTGACAAGTTCGCACACAACCCATCCAAACATAAGCGAACAGAACGGAACAGAACGGAACAGAGCAGAGCTGAGCACGGCACTGGCACTGGCACTGGCACTGGAATGTGGCAGTGACTATGGCTATGGCTGTGGCAGTGGCTATGGCTGTGGCTGTGCACGCGAGCATGGAGGCATGGGGGCATGGGAGCAATGCGGCAACATGCTCATAACACGCTCATAGACACCTACAAGCTGGCGAAGCATATGTCAACATAATTTTCTGACAACTTTAGTTAAGCATGTAAATTAAGTTAAAAAGCAACGCACACAGCACATTGCTGCTGCTGCTGCTGCCGCTGCCACTGCTGCTGTTGCCGAAGACGACAACGGCAATGGCAACATAACTGCGGATGCGAATACGGATATGAGTTTAAGTGTATGTGTCGTGTGTGTGTGTGTGTGTGTGTGTGTGTGCGGATGACTTTGTTGCTTCGCTGGTTACGTAAATGTGGTTTCCCTGTGCGTTTTGGCAGCACAGCCCGACTGTAGTCGCCATCGCCATTACCTCCAACCATCAGCATCAGCATCACCATCATCATCGCCATCACCGTCTCCGTTAGCGTCATCGTCGCCGTCACCGTCACCGTCGCCGCTTTTGGTAATTGGGGCGTGGAATATCATTCTTGATATTATGAGCCTGGCTTTTCTTCCATGTCTTCTTCCACGTCTTCTTCTACTTCTGCTGCTGCTCCGGCTGCTGTTTGCCGTCTCGTTTGATGCTTGCCAACAGCGAATTAAATTTACACTTGAGAAAAGAATTAAAAGCAAACAACATGACGTGTATTTCGGTCCAGGTGCTGATTGTATGCTCTGCCATATGCGCCTAGTTAGACAAGAACATTCTTGCATTTTTCTAAGAACTTGTTCTTCATCTTCTTCTTCTTCTTTTAATATTAATACATATATATATATGTTTGAATACGTAATAAAAGCAAACGAAAATTTTGTGTTTACTTTCATTTTTGCGCAGTGTATTTTAGCAGCGCACCATATAAAGCCAAGGTTATGTACCACTTCGCGCCGAAAAAGAAAACTTTCGCCACACACACACTCATACACTCACACACAGACAACATTTTGTGGGCCCAATTCATGCGCCAGGGGGCAGCGGCCATTTGAGCGTTGCGGTGTGCTGCCTGCATTGCCCGCGAGTGTTGCAGGTGTAAAATTTTTCTAGTGCACCAATGAAAAAAAAAAAAAAAAACAAACAACGCGAGCAACCATACAAAAAAAAAAAAAAAATAAAATATAATAAAAAAAATGGAAAAAGAAAAGCAAAAATAACAGCAAAAGGAAAACAGCAATTTCTGCTGTGTAACTTTTCCTAACTGCCGTTAGCACATAAACCTTCATATATCTATGTATGTGTGTGTGTGTATGAAGCGTTGTATGTAGTTCTATTATATAAACGCGGATACAAATATACACACATGTATGTGTGTACACATACCTATATACACATAATAGATATTTTATTTTTTCGCCACTTGTCAAGTGTCTGATTTGCGTTTGAAGCGTGAAAATTCGTTCGTGAAATTCACTGAATTATGACCGAAACGTTGCAGCTGAAGTGCCAATGAGACTACGCGTGGAATATTCTGTCCCCATACATTTTTATATATATATATACTCACATAGTATGCGTGTGCGTGTGTGTGTGCATATACAGTGAGCACAGAGTATGCGTAAATAGAAGCTATATATGTATGTCTAAACGAGTGCATGACTTAGTGCCACAAAGCATAACGAAATAAGGCATTTCTGTGAAGATGCACACAATTCGTCGTTAAGCATTCGCAGGTGAAACATGACTTTCAAGCTGCCAACGCCAAGTTCCTGGCAGACTGCAGTTGCTATGGCCGCGCAGTCAGTCCTAACGAATGGCATGCCCGATATATTTCTTTAAACAGGCATGGAGATAAAGACGGTGTGATAATATTCTAAACATTTAGGCTTCACGTTTGCATACACAAATAAAAAGCGGAATAAATATGCACATAGCCGGAGACTTATATGCAAAAAAAATGAGCAGACTCAGCCATGCGCGCATAAGGCACTTCTGATCTTTTAACCGGGGCCATATACGAACTGCCTTGCGCTTACATGCCTATGTATCATTCTTCTACGTCACTGTATCGCGCTGGAAGTCCCGCAGGACCTCGTTTGAACTTATACCGACCAATTGCCCAGCTGCGTTGCCTTGTGATAATCGTAAGTACAGGAAGATTGATGTAGAGTTCATACTGAATATTGTTTTTTGTGTGTTTCCTAACGTTAGTTACTTTGCCATAAATGTTTCATAGTCGTTTATGCTCAACAACAGCTAAACGGTTTTCGTAGGCTCTGCCAACTTAAACAGAACTTATAAGCATCAACACATAATTGCTGGAAATAATAAATGTCGGTTAAGCATCTGACAAATTCACAACAGCAATTTCATCTGTATGTTTGTTTTATTTTTATCATTTGTCCTTAAGCACACGTGCATCGATAAGGCGAGACACGTACAAAAAGACACGAACAGCGCATTTAGTATGTATGTCTGTATCTGCATAAGTTAATTGCAGTTTCACTATACTTTTATGCAGACACGCCCACATATAACACACACACACCTATACATACATATATAGATATATACATACATACATAAGTACAATGCTTATTAATATTTATAGGCGCCTATGGATGCACACAAATATCATAAGGATGACGATGGCAATGTTGCTGGTGCTGATACTGGAGCGGTTGATGATATTTCCGCTGCGCTTGTGTCTAATGAACCCTTTCAAAAATTTAAAGCCAAGTCTTGCGCACAGTCGACTGCACTTACACATACTTTGGCCGTAACTGGTCGTTGATGTTTTCCTCGTGAGCAGTGTGCAGTGTGCAGTGTGCATGCGTGTGTAACTGTATCTATTTCCAATTCAGTTACTTGCACTATACACAATAAGCCCCCATACAAACCAAAGCAAACCTCAAACTGATATCGGAGCCAAATCCAAATAGAAGCCCACAATACTTTGCGTGCATGGCTGCTATCTGAGTATGGCAGACAATAACAAAAACCTTTAAGTGCACAGCAACAATAACAACAAAAACAACAACAATTGTGCAAGCAGCAGCACGCCAGAAACAACAAAAATAGCAATAATGCCAACAACAATGACAATAATCAAAGTTATATAATGTACGGCAACAACACATAACTCCAATAACAATAGCAGCAACAACAACGACAACAACAACAACAATAAAATTATTATTATGGTCATTTTATGGTAACCAGCATTTTTGCAGCCATTAAATCTGTCAGGTAAAATCTGTGCTAAGCATGTTCTAGACGAGCTCGCCGACAACTACAGTCACAGCCAGTGCTGTCCTTTACCTCGTGCCCCCATGTACCATATCCCATATTCCGTATTACATATTCCATATCCCATGCACCCGTACCAGTGCCAACGTCTATGCATGCACACGACAACAGCAACGTAAACGACAGCAACAACAACAAAAGCAATAGTAACTAAAATATAATAATAATAATAGCACGTACAATAATAAAAACAACAATAATGGCCCATACTCTCTTCTCTCTCTCTCTCTTTCTCTCTTCCAATCTCCTATCCCTGTGTTCACTGTCTCACACACAGGCAAGTAAAGCCACATGGCAAACACTGTACTTACGGATGTACTACGTACGCAGACAACACCTACATGGCATGCGGAATACGGCGCACAGGATGCGGCATACAGGACACGGCATACGACAACCAGCAACCGGCATACAGGACTTGACTGCGTTACACACTGCGGGTCAGTTAGGCGACAATAACGACTAACACTCATAAATACAATAAAGCAGAACAACAAAAAAAAAAAACAAAAAAAAAAAAAACAACAACAGCAACAAGAACAAAATAAAGAGATCAAAAAAAGAAGACGAAAAAATAAGAAGGAAATAAAAATTTAAACATGCATTTAAAATCAAATGAATGAACACATTAGCAAACGAGCCTTGACTTCCCCACGAGAAGGCGGACTAAGCCGCGTTCACATCAGCATGAAAAAAAGGCAACTACTCTCAACGCATTAAAAAACCCCGCACACAACATTAGTGTGTAATTTGAAGTTTAAGTGGCAAAATTTAATTGCATTTCTATATGCCATTTAAAAAGGTACCTACTGATTATGATAATGTATTGAACAATCAATCTCTCCACTTACATAGAGTTACTATAATAACGATTCTTATAACAATACTTTATAAACTAATTATATAAATATGCAAGCTCCAAATATATAAAAGATGCAATTTTATTTTCCATTTTATTAAAAAAATGTTCTTCTTATTCAAAAATAAAAAACCAGTCTATTTGGCAAAGTTTCGTTAAGCATATCTCAAATAACCAACCAAAAAATCCTCAAAAAAGAAAACTTCGGTCAGCTTAGTTATCATTTGAGAATACACAATAAAATAATCATTAAATTTCTAAATTTTTGATGACTGTAGCATTTGGTTTGTTCTTTTGTGTGCCACACATGTCCGTACAATGCCTTTTCGTATGTAAAGAATCTTTTAAAGCGAACTTTCCACAACACACTCTAGCATTCTATCTGTTGCACAGTGCCAATTATTTCCAGAAAAATAATCAACCATGATTTTGCCTATAAAACTGTCAAAATGCGCCAATTGCATTTTAGTTATAAACGTATCAAATAAAAAACATAAAGTTTGAGCAAAAAATTTTTATATTTTTTTCACATGTACATGAATATATATTTTTTTAGGTGGTTTATAGCTCATTTTTATGGAAACTTTGCTTAAACGCGCAATATTGTTAAGTAGATGCCGGAAGCTGTTGTCACCGAACTCAGCGGCAACGTCATGAAAAATGCGTGCGTGACATGCTAGCCCGAGTGCAGACGGATGGCAGTTGGACGGGTGCCCGGGTGGGTGGTGGCAATGCAGGCGTGGAAGGAGCGGAGGCAGGTCGCTGCTCCCAGTTT